>PVKM010033284.1:0-16053 GCA_004027735.1 Carollia perspicillata
GTTGTTGTGAAATATTTCGTGTTTACTAAATCTGAGTAAAGGAGGGCTGAACGTGTTCTAAAAATACCAAGTAATGTTAAGAGTTTTTCCATGCATAAAAACCGGCCTGACAGTGTTGCCCTTGTCCTTGGTAGAGCCCAGTTTTCTGCATATCAGATCCTCTAAAGCAATGATTACTCCGGGTTGATATGAAGGACTCGAATACCACCACCCTGCCTGCCTCCGTTAAAACAAGTCACTCGTCCCCATCCCTGGGGCTGACTCCTCGCGTCCGTACTGTTCAGCCCCACGAGGACCAGTGTACGTAGGAGGCAGACCAGCTGCTGCTCCAGGGCTGGAGAACCCAGACACTTCACCTCACCTCACCCCGCTCCCAGCAGGAGGCACCTCCCAGAAAGTCTGCAGAGGGCACCCTTTCTTTTCTTGTTTTTGTTGTTCTGCCTGCCTTGATAAGATTCGTTTGTATGCTGAGCCTGGAAGGGGAAGCCCCGAGACAATGTCAGGAGTGGCTGGCCCTCGGCAGTTCCTGTTGTGACTAGCAGCAGAAGAGAGAAACCTCCCTGGTCATTCTGTTCCTTAGAGATTTTTCACTCCTGAAGGTCAACAAGAAAGGGCTTCAGGGTGGGGAAGAAATACTTCGAACAAAGTTCCAACTACTATATTGTGTGTCAACTGGAAATGAAAATTTGTTAAAAAATTAAAAGAAAAAAATTTCCATGATACCTCAAGAAAATTATTTTTTAAAAGTTCCAATTTGAAGAAATTGCCCTGTTGCAGGCCTGGCCCCAGCTTCCCTGTGTTCCTGTCTCCTGACAGATGCAGGGACACCTGTAGGCCTTGCACACCAAGAGTGTACCCAAAGGATGGCTGCCTGGGGCAGAGCACTGGCCTCAGGCAATGAACTCTTCCAGAGCTTTACACTTTCCCCCACTAATGTCAACAATTAGCAACCTCTTTTATTGTTGACACTATTACAAATGTCCCCCATTAACCACCCCCACAGGCTTTGCCCACCTCCATCCAGCCCCTGCCTGGCTCTTCCGGCCTTCACCACACTATTGTCGGTGTCCACGGGCTATGCATGGGCTCTGTTCTTTGGCTAATTTCTTCACCTTCTCTTTTGCAATCTCCATCACCCCTCCCCTCCCTAAAATCTGTCAGTCTGTTCCATGTATCCATGCCTCTGGGTCTATTTTGTTTGTCAGTTTATTTGGTTCATTAGATTCCACATATAAGTGAGATCATAACGGTGCTTGTCTTTCTCTGACTGGCTTACTTCACTTAGCAGAATACTTTCAATGTCCATCAATGCTGTCACAAAGGGTATGAGTTCCCTCTTTTTTTAAAGCTGTGTAGTATTCCATTGTGTAAATGTACCATAACTTTTTTATCTACTCATCTACTGACAGGCACTTAGGCTATTTCAGGATGACAAACACTCCACCTGAATAGGCTCTTGTCCAGAGAGAACATACAGAGGGCCAATAGGCGTATGAAAAATGCTCAACGTCACTAGTCATCAGATAAATGCAAATTAAATGAGATATCATGAGATATCACCTCACAACTGCCAGAATGGCTACCGTTAATAAATGAACAAACGACAAGCATTGGCGAGGGTGTGGAGAAGAGGGAACCCTGGTACATTATTGGTGGGAATGCAGACTGGGGCAGCCACTGTGAAAAACAGCATGGAGTGTCCTCAAAAAATTAAAAATGGATCTGCCTTTTGACCCAGCGATTCCACTTCTGGGAATACATCTGAAGAAACCTAAAACACTAATTTGAAAGATTATATGCACCCTTATGTTCATAGCAGCATCACTGGGAATAGCCAAGATCTGGAAACAATTAGCATCTTACCAGTGCTGTCCTACCAATCCGGTCTTGACAACTCGGAACTATATTTACAACCTCTCATGTCAGAAAGAGCAAAAAAATGTGTTCAAACCACAGCTAAGCATGTTTACGTTATTAGTAACACCAGTAGGTGCCAGGGTGTTGGGTTGCAGGATTTAAGGTTTGCCTCTTTCTTCCAGGGAAGGAACAAACCTTTAGGACAGTCATGTTCTTGGGCTCTAGGGATCATCTATCTATATGAGAACCATGCGAGGCACTTGTTTAGAATGTAGCTCTCAGGGGCCCCCACTGCAGACATTCAGAATTGGACTCTCTGAGCGACTGGCCAGGAATCCACATTTGACAAACCCCTCAAAACTAGATTTTGGGGTAACTGAAGTTTCCCAAGTTACTGAGGACCGAGTGCTCATGACCTTCCATGTTATGAAACTAAGGCTTTGTTTTTCTTTCTTACTCATTGGCTGGAGGAAATTGACTCCCAGTTTTAATCTGATTTGGAAGAGTGCAGGAAATTTCGTAAATTTTGTCACTGTTGCATTCATTCTTCAACACATACATTAATTGAGTACTTTCTGTGCCAGGAACAATACCAGATGCCTGGCCACAAAGAAGAATAAGACATAGTTTCTGAATTGCAGAAAGGTCTAATCTCTTAAGAAAACATATATGTATAATTAACTGTTAGAAAGCTATGAAAAAGTCCACAAGGATAAAATGAAAACAGAAAGGGAGAGGGTGATCAATTCTACTTAGAGAACAAGGCGGGCATCGTGAACACTTTCACGTAGTAAAAGGTATGTAGGTGTTTGCAGAGCAGACAAGTAGGAAGAAGGGAAGCATTCTAGGCCGATGGAGCAAAGGCATAAATTCTAAAGCAGCCAGACAGGTTCTGGGAACTGACGGCAGTTCAGCATAACTTGAAGCATGGGTGATGGGTACAGGAGGAGGACAGAGTGAAAACTGATCCCTGCGAATGAAGGAGTCAGGCCTTAGACATCTATGGTAAGGAATTTGAAATTTATCTCTACATTGTTTTCTCAAAGTGGAGACTCAGAATTTCCACATCAGCAAAAACAGTGATTGAGAGAGAGAGAGTAATCATCATTCCTTCTGCTTGGGCGGGTAGTTATCCATTGGATACCTGGGAAAGGAGCCTCCTAGGCGGAGGCAACAGTGTGGGTAAAGGCTCTGAGGTGGGAAGGTGTGACCAAGTTTGAGGAGAAGCAAGAGGACCAGAAAGGTTGGGGTGACCCACCAAGCTATGAATCAGTAGGAGATGAGATCATAGAAGACATCTGAGCCATGAAATGAACTGTCGGTTTAATTTCTGAGAAAGGAGGGGGCAGGTCTCCTTGGACCATACTGAGCAGAGGAAGGATGTGGTTCAGGTTTACACTGTGATGGGATCACTCTGGCTTTGAAAAAGACAGTCCACTATAAGCGGCAAGTGAGAAAACCAAAAGATCAGCAAGGAGACCAAAGCAATAATAAAGGGAAAAAAATGGCGGGGGCTCCGTCCAGGCCCTACCAGAGGAGGTGCTGAGGGTGAGAAAGTGATCAGATTTCAGAAACATTTCAAAACTGGCACTGACAGTTCTGGCTTTTACTTCTGGGTTAGTGCGGAGGTGACTTCTCTAGCTTGCACAGCCTCTGGTTTCAAAGGAAAGAGCTCATCCCTCGGTAGATTCTGTCATGAAAGCATTTACTTTTTCGTTGTTTGTTTGGCAAGGAAATGGTGAAGGGAACTTGAGAAGAGGCCCTGCATTCTGGAACCAAGGGATCTATCACTAGGAATGTTTCCTCTGAGTCACCAAGGATCTTCTTCTTGACCCAAAAAGACAAAAATCTCCCTGTCTTGAGGAGAAAACCCAAACAGGCCCTAATGCCTTTTCCACATGACTGCCTGTCTCATCCCTTAGGCTTAATGCAGCCAGAATCTTACTCAGAAAAATTATAAGATTGTCAAGCTCCTTACTCAGGGGAAGACTGCAAAGAACTGAGAAGAGCCATAGGTCTTTCTGATTGTACAAAGTAGGACAAAATGGTGTTTCTGCAGCGAAAGTTCTGTAGCAGGAATCCCCAGGAAGGGATTTCCTGGGCAGCCACAGCAGGTACAGTAACTCAAAGCTGTGCAGAATGGAGAGCTCCCTTTTCTGGGGCGGTTTGTTCACTATCCTTTTTGCCTATCTGGGTCTGCTTGCTGTGTCCCAGGCTTCAGTCTTCTAACAGAATTACCCAGGATGCAAGTCGTCATCCACAGAATGGGGAGAAGTAAGGCTGGGGACTATGAATACAGGCCCCATCTGCTCCAGGTGGTGCCAGGTCTGCAAGCCCGGGCTCTGCTGAGGTGGGTACAGTATCTCTGCTCTCTCTACGTGCGTCCCTCCCAGCACTAAAGCTGCAGACTCAGACATCAGGGCAAAGCCGTCTCCTTCTTGGAATGGGCTGTTCTTCTCTCTGCCGATGTACAACACTGCACCAGGTTGTATTATCATTCCAAGTATTGACAACAACCTTAATTTTTAAAAGGCTGTTATCATTTTACACACAATGCAATAGCAAGATCTCAGGGTTATAGGTTTTTATCATTGATGATTCAGGAGTGCCTCGAACACTTCCTTTTTTACTGAGCAATACTAACCAGTGTTTCTAAAAGGTGTTTTTTTTTCTCTGAGAATAGAAACAATAGCTAATATGGTAACCATTCTAACACAAAAGCTCTCCAGATTAAAATGTCATTTGTTGCCAAGTAAATAAGATGTTTTTACACATGCACATTCTTTTCTTTTTTTAAGCTAGCAGAGTGTTTGGACCTTTATCACCTTGTTGATTAAGAACGGGAAATTCAGAGTAACAGTAGTGCCTTCTCCTTGGGACTAGATACGAAACGACTAGGAAAGTAAGGCAAGCTCTCATTATCGCAGGAGGGGAAACAGCATGGAACTTCCTGATTGAAGACTGAAAAATTAAGTGAGTAAGAAACAATCGGTGACAAATATATAAATGGAGCTACACACGGGTCCGGAGAGAGTTGGGATTCATCTCTCGGGTCAAAGTAACTGGCATTTCCCTAGTTGCAACTAGGGTCCCTAGCTCTGATTCAACCTTCAGTAAATATTTCTAGGTTAAATAAATGCAGGTAGTTAGACCCTAGAAAACCAGGTGGGATAAAAGCTGGCTCAGATCTAGGATGAAAAAGTAGCTTCTATGATTTTGAGTTTGACCATGGTCTGGGACAAGAATCAAGGTTTGTATTCCTACTAGATGAGGCGTAAAAGATCTCTCACGGGTCCCATCTAAGTCCCAAGAAATCCAGAACAAATCTCATTTTTAAGGGCAATGTCACAGTTCAGTAGGGACATAAGCCATTTATCTTCTCTCCACTTTCTCAGCCACAGACCAGCCTCATAGACTCTACCCGGACTGATTTGTCCCCATCTTCCAGCTCTTAAACATACACTGTTATTGCCCAAAAGAGGAGCGAGGGGAAGAGGGTAGGGCTTCAGCGAAAACACACGCCTACCTCCGGAGGACATAGCAAATCAATCGTCCTGCTGATGGTAAAATAAGTTAAAACTGCTCTCTTGTTGCTGAGCCATGTGGCGAAAAGGAAGCCGTTGAATAACTCTTCCTAAGCTGACATGTTTATCTCCTCCTATTCAGCTGTACAAAGGAGCTCTCTGGAGCCTTGGCCCGTTTGGCCTTATTTTTCAGTCCCGTTGGACTGGTGACTTCTTTGCCACCTCCTCTTCAGGGTAGCTCGGCAAGAGTATGCTCCCCGAACAAAGACTGCTCTAGGAAGTGATTAGAATATTTTTGGTTTGAGCAAAATAGTATACACCCCCTATTCTGCACTTCCGTCTTCAGCCCCAAGAGTCTGGGTTTGAGGAAGAGAAGAACGTCAAGCATTTGATCATCAGTCCTAAATCTCTATTTGAGTGATTTTAATTTTACTGCCTGAAGTTAAATCCTTTACGGGATGAGAACTCTAAAACTGACAGAAAAGGATAATTTGATATTGATTCTGAGTAGGAGGGAAAATATCCTTGGGATAACAAGGTATATTCTCAGCCAGGAAAAGGAAAAGAAACCTAGGTGAAAAACAAAGCACATCCCCTTCACTGGAGAGAAAAATATACATTATTGTTTTTCCTCTGTGTTCTTTGCTTTTCATGTTTGAACTTTTATCAGCAACTTTTCACCTTATTCTCTGCCTTCCTGATCTACACCTACTAATCCACTCTGATGGCACAGCCAAAGTTGTGTTGATCTGAGCATTTACACTGTCCCCTTTAGAAGTTCCCATCCGCTGTGGAACCGAATTCCACCCTGGTCTTTAAATGGGCGCTGCTGACCTGGAATCAGTCCCGTCACCATCACTGTCACAAACTCAAGCACGGTCACTGTAACGACGCATCGAGTACTCAGCCTGCACCAAGCACTGGGCTAGGTTCTCCATGGGCCTCGTCTCCTCCCGTTCCTCCTACAACCCTGTGAAGACGTGTTATTTTCATCCTTGTGTTCGAGATAACACAACTGAGGCTTAGAGAGGCTTAGTCAGTTGTTCAAGGTCATAAAGTTTCTACCTAAAACATAGTTTAACGTTCCCATACCAGCCCCATCTTCCCTTCCAAGGCCTCAGAGGACACTCACTTCCTCGCTGTCTCCTGAACTGGCCATAGCATTCCCACGTGTATGCTTGTGCTATTATCCTTTATGACCTAGAATGCTTGTCATGTTCCTTTCATTTATTTAAATATCATTTTAATGCTTTTTAATGTTTAATGTTTTTTTAATGCTCCTGTTACTAAACTTAGTATTTATTAATCTTATTCCTTAGTTTCCATCCTATGGTATCCTCAGGGATTACACTATTAACCTTTTCCTGTTCCATTTCTATGGAACATCTAAGCCCAATGTATGGACTTCCTCTTGCCCTTCGAGTCAATTAATTTCTGTCCTCTTCATGGTTTTTCTATTACCCAAGCTCTCCTCTTTTGCCTTTGAAGTTAGCATATGCATATCTCGTTACTATTTAGTAGGATCTGTTACTTTCAGAGTACATGTTCTATATTAAGTAACATGAAGCAGAGATTCTTATTGATAATACTCATTATATCTGCATCAATTGGTTCTTGGTGCACAAACAAGCTCAATAAATGTTCGTTGATTTAATAAGTGACTATAAACCTATAGGGTCAGTGAAAGGGTACGTGGGCATCATGGTTGTGAAATTAATTCTGGGATTCTCATCAAGGTGTGGGCTGAGCCTCAGGTTGCACTTTTAGTCTGTGTGAAGTAGCAGTATGATGTAGTCAAAAAAGCAGTTATTCATGTCTGGAAACCCTAGTTCAAACTCCACCACTACCTAGCTGTGCAGTCTTAGGTACGTAAGTCTGCTTAGTTACTGCATCTTTGAAATAGGACTGATATGCTCCAAGGTTGGTAAGAGGCATTAGTGGTGTAACGTGTGCAAAGCACCTAGTCCAGAGCAGGCACGCCATGAATGGTAGCCACTCTATTGGGACTAAGGGGCAAAAAAAAAGTGATTATAAATACTAGGATAATAGCGGCAGTAGGCATAATTTTTAATTTTCCCTGAATCTCTCCAGTAAAGTAGCAGAAGAGTTGAAAGAGTCAAACTAAGGACCTACTCACACCTATAGAAACACTAGGCGATTTGGCTAGCTCCATGAGTTCTCAATATAAATGGATAGATATATACTCACAGTGGAATTGCTGGGTCATAAGGCAGTTTTATTTTTAAATTTTTGAGGAACCTCCACACTGTTTTCCATAGTGGCTGCACCAATCTCTGCATTCTCACCAACAGTACACAAAGGTTCCTTTTTTCCACATTGTCTACTTCCACATTTCAGTTCTTGTTTGTTGAGTTATTGATAATAGCCTAGACTGACTTTTTTTTTTAAAAAAGACATGATTTATCTGTATGCTGTCTATAAGTGATACATTTTAGATCCATAGACACAAATAATATCTGTAATAGTGTCAACAATAAAAAAGACACAAATAAATGAAAAGTGAGAGGATGGGAAAAGATATTTCATACAAGTGGGAACCAAGAGAGAGTAAGGGTCACTGTATTAATGTCATATAAAATAGACTGTACGACAAATCAGTTATCGAAGAAAAAAGACATTTTATACTGATAAAGTATAGTCCCTAAAGAAGATATAACATTTATAAGCATATATACAGCTAATATCAGAGTCCCAAAATATATGAAGCAAGAAGTGACAAAAGCAAAAGTGTTAATGGGCAGTTCTACAATAATAGTTGGAAACGTTAATACCCCATTCACCATAATGAATAGAATGAAACAGTAGATGAGTGAGGAAACAAAAAACAATATTTATAAACAGCTAGACCTGATTTATATAGAATACTCTACCCAACAGTGGCAGAATACACTGTTTTCTCAAGTGCACATGGTAAGTTCCCCTAAATATACTGTATAACTATTATGTCACAAAACAAGTCTCAATAAATTTTGAAGATTAAAATCTTACCAGTTTAATCTTTAGTGGATTAAATCTTACCAAGTACCTTCTTTGACCACAATAAAATAAACATAGAAAAAAATGAAATAAGAACTAGACAGTTCATAAACATGTGGAAATTAAACAAAACACTCTTAAACAATCAATTATTCAACAAAGAAATTACAAGTGAAATTAGAAAACACTGAAATAAAACATACCACATCTAATAGGATACAGCAAAAATACTGTATATTGTGGAAAATTCATAACTGTAAGCACCTACATTAGAAAAGAAGAAAGAACCAAATCAATAACCAAGTTGTACATTAAGGGACTAGAAAAGTAAGAGAAAGCTACACCCAAAAGAAACAGGAAGAAAAAACAAATAATAAAAAATAGGGCAGAGATAACATGTAGTGTATCTTAAAAACCCATATTTTTTTAGTTCTGTCAAAAGAAATTACTAGACATTGAGAACAACTCAGTAGGAATAAGCATCTTAAGTGCCCAGACTGTGATTTCCAAGTATCCCCATTAAAAGAATGAGGAGTCCTTGAAGGGGTGGCTGTTTCTAGGCTCACAGCAGAAAGTGTTCAAGATGATTCTGGAGTATTTTATTACACAGGAAGCAGAGAAATTATCAAAGTCAAGTAACATCACACAAAAGGACTTAGAAGTCAACTGAAATAAGCTCCTACTGACCAGAACAGAAGTGTGTCCATCAATAAGAATAATAATAGTAATGGATTACATGACATTAAATATGTTTGAATCCATGAGTTCATTATGATTTGCACATGTTGTACATTACTGATGATGACAATGATGAAATTCATAAATTAGCTGTTGACCTTTTTAAGATGGTAGAGATACATTATTTTGAAAATGGATATTTAAAGAAAGAACCAAGCTTTATCTTGTCTCTCCAATAAGATTTATGTCTCAGGATGAGAAAATGGATAATGAGAAATTTTTTCTTCTTTGAAGTATTTCAACTAACAAATGGGGAAGAAATAATAGAATTACAATATCCCTGTTTTACAACCCCTACTGAATAAATGGTTCCAGCAATTAATGTCAATATTCACTATCATCACAAAGAGAGTTAACTATGTATTATGTACTTCTAATAGAGGTTCACTTGCAAAGTAGAACTGAAACCACAAAAATGACAAAATCAAATCTGAACTTGATTAAACCTCTGGGTCTAAATACCAATTAATGAGAAGCTAGAACTATATTAGAATGGCTGTTTCAGTAAGTTAGTTCATCCTGTAGTCTGAATGTGTCATTACCATGTAATTGGACAATAAAGACAGAAACCATAGATCTTCCTGCCTTTAAGATTTTCAAAGAATGAGTGTGTGTATGTGTGTGTGTGTGTGTGTGCGCGCGCACATCAGAGAGGCAGGTGGGAAACTATTATTGATTATTTACAATTTTCCAGGAACCCTAATAATACTTTGTGTATGTTTTATCATATAATTCTTACAACAACTCTGCATTACCTCTGTTACTGTACAGACGTAGGCACTTAGATTACAGCTGCCAGATTCTAAAGCCCATGCTCTTATCTGTTACCATGTAAGTATCTCTTCCTCTAAACGACTGTAACAAGAGTGAAAACTGCTGGCCGAGGGGCTCAATATGACATGCAGACATGTTTCATTTGGCTCGCACATGGTAGATTCCCATACGGCTGATTTTTAAAACTTCTTTTAGATTTTTTCAGATATTTAGAATTTTTTAGTTTTTTAATCTATCTTGATAATCTAGATCATTGAATTCTTCTGAAAAATAAGTAGATTGGCAGAAGATGGCCCATATTGCCTGACAACAAGCAGTTCAAATGAGTAGAAGCTGCCCCTTTTAAACAGAATAAGTGCTCTGGAGTTCGCCACAGTCCTACCAACCCCTATTGCTTCTTGCACAGGCCAGCTCTGCGGAGCCTTCATTTCCTGCCTGATCCCCTAGCCATTTGTGTTTGTAACTCCTGCTCTACCCCATGGCCTTTACTTCTTACGTCACTCATGACACCCTCAGCATTTACTCTTCTGTGTCGTCATTATTGGCTAAGTATCTTGCCTCTATAATTAGACTGAAAGCTTCCGGAAATCACATCACTTTATTATTTTGTGTTTTCTATTGCATAAAAAAATGCAGATATCCACTGAATAAATAAATAAATTTAGCTAGGGGATTAATGAAAAGTAAAGTGAGCAGTTGCTGTTTTAGCTGGTAGTTATAGTCCTGTTGATTTAAGAGGACTTCCAACTGCTCATTCAAAAAGAAACGGTCATGTCTGCCACAAGGAAAAGTAGGTTGCTAATCATGACTTAGATAATGGGGTGCTTTGTTGCACAGTGGAACCAGTTGGACTGAAAATATAGACTTTTTGTCTTTGAAAACCCCATCTTATTCTCGAAATCATCACTCTTCGTGGCACTTGTATTTTATAGCCGAAATAATCAGTTGCTGTGGGGTGTTATTACTCACACTATCTTTTCTGTTGAGAGAAATGTGTTTTCAAAGCACGAGTTCCCAATCTTTCAAAATAAGTCATCTTGCTAGGAAATGAAAATGCAACTTCAGTATGTCCAGATGTCACCATATAAAAGGAATCCTTTCTAACTGTAGCCACCTGTAGGGAACAATTGTGGGTATTTCTGCGGACCGGCTGACCACAGGGATGTATAGAACAGACAAAATCTTTGAACGGCACAACGCTAAGGAGTGACATAACCAAAGAAATGAAGACAACCACAGTAAAGTTATCTTCTCACTTGCCTGAACTCCATTCTTCTTTCCCTCTCTGTGACATACAGAAGATAGGAGTTGTTCTGTCTACCTTTTAAAATATTTTAAACATTTACTTCTTTATAATACACTGTGGCTAGAAAAATATTGGAGTTAAAAGTCCAGCACGTCTTCTGGGAAAGATTGCTTAAGGTCTTCCTCACAGGGAACTTTCTAGGTTCAGTTTCTGCAATTGAATTCTGAGATCCAGGTACAGCCGGGGCTGAGGGGCAATGCCTGAAGTCATTCTCAGTGTCAGAGTCAGAGATAGGAGGGGAGAGAGCAGGTGCCCATCCCCAGACCAGGGTGAAGTGAGATAGTAATGACATACAGGATGAAGAGCCAAGTTCTGGTGAGAGCAGCTACAGTTTGGGTATAAGCCAAGCGTGTCTATGACTACAGCCCTGAATATTGTAGCCTCCTTTATTAGAATCACCTTCATTGGAAGGTGGGACCATGATGGAAGGGTACCCTGGGAAGCGTGGAGGCATTTCCAGGGACCAGTGTTACCAAAAGCACATTTTATTTTTCTATTTCTTTCATTTTTTAATCTTTATGTATCTTTCCATGACCATCCAGTCCCCCTGTACTACCCTCCCACCATGGCAATCACCACACCAGATCCGCACCCACCGCTTCCCCCACTCCCACCCTCAGTCCTTCCCCTCTCTGGCTTTGTCCATGGGTCCTTTATACATGTTCCTTGACAAACCTTTTCCCTTCTTTCCTGCTTTCTTCCCCACCCCTCTGGTTGGTGTCAGTTTGTTCTTTATTTCCATGTCTCTGGTTCTATTTTGTTTGCTTGTTTGTTTTGTTGATTAGGTTCCACTCACAGGTGGAATTGTGTGGTATTTGTCTTTCACTCTCTGGCTTACTTCACTTAGCATAATGCTCTCCAGGTCCATCCATGCTGTCACAAAGGGTAGGAGCTCCTTCTGTCTTTCTGCTGCATAGTATTCCATTGTGTAAATGTACCACAGTTTTTTGACCCACTCATTTGCTGATGGGCGTTTAGGTTGCTTCCAGCACTTGGCTATTGTAAATTGTGCTGCTATGAACATCGAGGTGCATAGGTTCTTTCAAATTGATGTTTCAAGATTCTTAGGGTCTAATCCCAGTAGTGGAACTGCTGGGTGAAAGGGCAGTTCCATTGTTAGTTTTGTGAGGAAATGTCATACTGTTTTCCACAGTGGCTCCACCAATCTGCAATCCCACCAACAGTGCACTAGGGTTCCCTTTTCTCCACAACCTCGCCAGCACTTACTGTTTGTTGATTTGTTAATGATGGCCATTCTGACCGGAACAGCTTGGTCATGTTTGAGCGGACCTCCTGACCTCCTCATTCACATATTGGACCAAATTTTCTATGGCGTTCAGGATTCTTTATGCTATTGCTTCCACCCACCTTTCTTGTTTCATCACTGATTTTTCTCATGTTCATCATCTATTCATGTTATAGTCAAGCCATATATATACAAGCCAGTGACCCTTGTCCATGTTTTGGTTTATGTTTTCTTTTGGAGAAGACCCATCTCCCCATGAAGCACTTTGGGATTTATCTTTCTCTTCTGCATTCTCATAACCACACACTCTTCTCCATGTCTCCTGGTTCCATGAAGGCAAAGCTGAGTCTAACTGGTTTCAGGCATCCTACAAGGCCAGACACAGGCCTTGAGTATGACAGACCATGTAAGTGAAGAGGGAAGTGGAGTCGGAATCAGGCTAACTCCATGGGGCTGCTTGCTTACGTACAATAGTCTGAAACCAAATGTGTTTAAATTAGCACATTGAATTCTTCCCTTCTATTATTTTAGTTCTCAATTTTGTTATCTATTAAACAGATTCAATTCTTTTGCCTTCACCTTCTTCTTGGGTCTCTAGCTTCAGTGAAGAGGATCACAGAGCCCTAAAAAGTCTAGGGAGGTATCCAGAAGCCAGCGAGTAGATGTGGATTGATAACGTTGCCATCTTGGTATCGAGGTGTCATCCAGGCCTCTCCCATTTCCAATCTCAAGAAATCAGACAGAGGCGAACTTACATAGGTAACCCATACTAGTTCAGATAATGGTTTTCAAGCCTCTTTAAAAAAATTATGGCATACCTTATTAAAATATCATATGTAAAATCTTAATATCCGAAACAGACACATGCAGGGCCTCCATCTAAGATTCACTGGATGTTCTTATGTGGGATTATGAGAAAACTCAGACCTATATTGCTATCAGATCTCAAGCTGTTTGTCAAGGGACATGAGTTAGTAAGGTGATGGATCAAAGGAGCCAACCTGGAAATAAATCAGCAAACATGGAGGGGAAAATAAACTTTTGTAGGAGCCAGACATCAGACCTTTAAAGTCTGCTTTCCTTTAAGAAGAACATTCAGTTTCAGCCTGATAAATTGTTGTTTTGCTTAGCTGTGCCCTTATTTTAAGATGTCTTGTGTTCCTATGGGCTGCATCATGAAAACAGTTGGTACAGCCGAGAGCCTGGACTGTGCCTGGGGCCTGCTCCATTTTTGAGTAAATGCAAATGATACTAGGTTCAAGCGAAATAGAGAGTGATGGAATAAAAAGAGCACAGGCCTAAGAGTTCTGTCCATCTGGGACAGAGTTCTGTCCATACCTCAAGATCTACCACTTGAGGTATGTGTACTTAAGCAGTGTCCTTAACCTCACTGAAGTGTAGTTCAATGAAACAGGGACACTGGTGTCTGCCACGAAAGACCACTGTTGGAATGAAATGTGCACACTGCATGCGATGCATCAGAAGAAGCTGCTCTTTGGTGGCTGCTTTACCTGCCCCAACTCTACTCTGTCAATAGGGAATGCCAAGTAAGAGCAGGTACTAAATCAAAAGCAGCATCGAGTGAGAACTGCCCATGTATTGACTTGTTAATTTTGATTGAATAATATTAAGAAATCAGCTTTATTTTATCTGATGTATCCGTTTATCATTGTGGAAAGAAAAATATGCAGCTGTTTCTCTATTCCCATCTAGGATCCACAGGCTCTCCCCTGATCCAAGCTGCCATGAGATCCTTGGATGTGGGTGCTGGTCTCCTCAAAGTGCATCTGGGTAAGAGTCTGCACAGCTGCTTCAGAGATCCCAGAGAACTGAAATGCTGTGGGTTCTGGAAAAACTCTGGCCCAAGAAAATGTGAACCTTGGGTAACAAATAAGGATCCTCAAGAAGCTAAAGGGAAGTTGAGCGATTGGATGAGGCATCTTGACTCCTGAGTCTGGAAGAGTTCAAGGACAGGGAAGACAGGGCAGCTGACAAGGCACAAGGTGGTTCACTTTCCATCCCTTTCAAGACTGCTACCATGACTCGAGACTGGCCCCCACCTTCTAGGAAGGAATTTATAAAATTTCCTTCAAAGTTTCTGCTCGAAACCTTAACTACCCAGCTAAGCACAGGTAGTATTTCCTTTTTGGAATTAACACCTTAATTGCCTATATCACTGATTTTACATCTATACACATATTATTTTAGTCTGCCTTGAATTGCTGAGTTTCCTTTTACTTACTTTTTCATATTCTGCATCATATCTCCAAACAAACCCATGTGTTTTGCATGGTTCTGCATCACTTATGGTTCTACAGAGGTCAAGCCTTCTTTGAAACCCTGGAGGGGCCACCACGCTATTACTATATGGGGGATGCTTAATATATGCAAAACTGAAGCTAATGATTTCTCTGGAAGAAATAAATGTAGATATGTCAAGTTTTATATGAGTAAATTTAAGTATACATCAGGTATTATAAAAATATACGAAGACCACTCAAATGAGAACAATCAGAGGCTATTTATGTAGATGTGTTCTAGCAAAGGAGCTAGTCACTATACTTTCATTTGGCAATGACTCGAAGGCAGGCAGACAGGCAGGCAGACAGGCAGACAAGGGAGTTGAAAAGCTTATAGTGAAAAAAAAGAGAAAAGGAGGCTTTAAGGAAAGCTCATACTGGAGGTCATGGGCAAGGGAAGTGGATGTGGGCTAGAAGGGAGGAATCCTGTGTGACTGGTTGGGAACAATATTTGGCTTTCTCTTGTTGGTTCTGAGTTAGAAGTGGGGGAGAGATGTGGCAAAAATTAGGGAAGCTGGCAGTTATTGCCCCAGTTTTGATTGGGGCCAATTGCTGCAGAGGCTGTGAGGCAGAGTTCTATTGTTAAGTGTGGTCTGGTCATGTCTGTTGATATAGTCAGTGTTGTACAATAATAGCTACATGTTTATAGCATCTTACAGGGTCCCTAGCGCTGTATGAACTCTTTCATTCGATCCTATGACAGCTCTGTGAGCCTGACAGGAATCAGCACTCTAGTTTTATCTAAGAGAGGGCTGGGGCATGGGGAAGCAAACCACGTCACCCAGTCTATCAGATCTTATGAAAAGAAAGTACTTCTACTTGACTCACATCCGAATTCAAATTCAGACGTTAAGAGGAAATAACTGTGAATATTTAGGGAATCAGGCCAGGATAGTACAAATAAGAAAAAGAAAACTTAAAAAAAACAGGAAATATCAGTGAAATAGATGAGATAGAATAGATAATCCAGGAAGAGATCTCAGCATATATTAAAATCCAATGTGTGGTAAAGATGCTATTTCAGTACACCAGGGAAAGGACAGATTCATCACTGCACAAAGGGTGATAGCATTACTGTTTGTCCATGGTATAGAACTTTATATTTGACCTTTGTATTACATTACCTACAACACCAAATTCTAGGTGGATGAAAGACTCAAATGTAAACAAGAAAAATGTAAAAGAGTCTTAGTAAAAATCAAGAGATTACATATACAATCTAAAGCCAGGAGAAACTTTATTAACCAAGACAGGGAGACCAGAAATCATTTAAAAAACAAATAAGCATACTTGCTGATAAAAAATAATTTT
>PVKM010033285.1:0-16041 GCA_004027735.1 Carollia perspicillata
CTCAGCCTCCACAGTCTGGCTCTTCACTGTACAAGTAAGGGGAATGCAAAAAAAGGGGGTATTCTAGTGGACCAGCATCTGCCAGGTCCAGTGAGGGGTGAGGAAGAGAGAGGAAGCTTCTGTGTTTTAGATCTTTCCCCGCAAATCCAATGTGCTATGGGAATGTCCAAATGCCCAGCCAGTTGTGGGCCAATGTTCACCGTGTGCATGAGCTCACACAGTGTCTTTTTCCATCCTCCAGCCACCATGATCCAGGAGGGGGTAGGAGGGCTTTACACATGTGTTGTGACTTTTTCAGCCTCTACAGGTTCTATGCAAGAGATGTCACAAGTTGCATTAGCTGTTTACCGTTGCCTCACCCCTGCTCTGGTTTTGATCCAGGGCACTTCCCAACCCCTCTCAGGGGTCCCTCTTTGGAGCGCAGGCTCTCCCTCAGTGCTGTCTCTCTGCCCTTCCTCCTGCTGGGTTGCGCTGCTGCAGAGCCAATGCACACTGATCTCCTACCTTGTTTACTGTTTGAGTCTGCAGCCTCCTCTGTGTCCCCTCCCTTCTCCAGAGGAGTTAGGCCTTTCCTGCCAGATTGGGGTTTCCCTTCCCTGCTCCTCAGCAATCTGGCTAGACCTCTCTGTTACAGGAACACCTAAATGGTAATTTTGACAAACTGCCCAAGGCTGACTGTAGACTAGCATGACAATGAGTAACTCCTGAGGCTTGGAGAGACTTTCACATTTTCTTGGCATTTTCCTTCAGGAGCACACCAGTTTCTCACAGGCAAGAGCCAAGAAAGAGCTTTTCATGGCTCTGGCAAGGGGAGGGGAAAGGTAACTATTTTGAAATATACCCAGAGTTTGCTCCATAACAAAGATTTATTCTGCAGGGGAAAAGACTTCAGCAGAGCCTTACCCGCCTAGGTTAGAAATTCATATCCACACAAAATAGAGTATGCAGCTGGCAGGAACAGACATTAGAAAGTTATAGCAAACATCCATGGGAGCAGCTGCAGAGTTGTTGTTTTTTTTTCATGAAGAATCTAGAAAAGACTGGGTCTCTAGGAAAGGGAGGGAAAAAAGACAAGTAAGGAGGTTGCTAAAAGGAAGACAGTTTTATAGTCATGGGCAGAGAAGGAAGAAGGTGGACCATCTCTCTCAGAGTGAAAGAGCCACAGGTATCTGGGAGAGAGGGCACCTCTCCCATTCCCACAGCCAATTCATGGGTCCGCTGTGGCCAAACTGCTTTTCAGGAGTGTTAGACACCAATAAGCCTCTTGGACAAAGGGTAGAGGATTTAGTTACCCTGGGTAAGGAAAAGGGCATCAAGGGAAACCTTTGCTCCTTGACTACCACGGCACTGAGGAGAACATGTGGAGTATTTAGCCTCATGCCAACTTTTTTCACAGTTTGCAAATGTACCTAATCTGCTGGGCTGAATGATTCTGGAGCATGGAGTACTATTGTCACCCTTCAACAGAGCTCCCCGATCCCAAGGTCACAGGATTGCCTAGAAACACATTCATACTGGGAATTACCTTCCTCTTTCCTTCAAGTCCCCTGAGGTTACAATAAATTTCTTGACATTATTTTTATGGCTAGACCTTATGTAGCTGTGGATCAATGCTCACAGGCTGCAAAGAGGCTGATGACACCCCTCCTAATACTAAGGGATTCCGTCAGTCCCTAGGCGTCTGCTGATCTTTACCCAGTAGTTCCTCAATCATTTCCTTGCAAGTACATGAAACTACTGTAAAACTTGTATCTTACTATTCAGGTGGTACTCTTTCCTTTTTTATTTTTTCCAGCAGATCCAGCCTCAACACTTGTATTTTCTCAGTCAAATTAATCAAAACTATTTGTCAGAGCACAGCCTAAGTGACAAGAGGCCACCTCACAGTGTCCAGAATCCTCTGGGAGAAAGACTTCCCCGGACTGGGCAGCCCTGGTTTCACTGCAGTTCGGTGGCAATGGCTGGGGATTCTTGGGCTTCTGGAGCTTCCCAGGCTTGATGTACCACCCTGTTCATCCAGGAAGTGAGATACAAGAGGACTCTCACATTTAGTAATTCCTGTGCTCATTTATTTCTATGTCATGTCTACATGACATAGAAATGTTTACACTCTGAACTGCAGAGGTAGTGCTACTGAGATTTGATAGTTCAATATGAATGAATGAATGAATGAATGAATGAATGAATGAATGAATGAATATCAGAAAGCAATGTTAAATACATAGTTGAACTTTTTTTACAAAAATGAATTCTTAAAATGCCTTTCTTCAGGCAGAAGATATCCTAATTTCTCACTTCCTATATTTTTAGTGGGAAAATATTAGAAGTATGAGGAACAAAGAGAAACATATAGGACCATGACCTCACAATAAGTATTGGCCCTCACATCCCATGGTCTCTCTTACCTAACATGCTCAAGTCAGAATAGACAGGTAGAGTGAGATGATACACTAGTGCTACTAAAAGGAATGATCACAAACTCAGTCACTCAAACAACAGATATGTATTCTCTCACAGTTCTGAAGGCTAGAAGTCTGAAATAAAGGTGTCAGCAGGGTTGGTTCCGTCTGGAGACTGAGGGACATTCCATTCCAGACCTCTCTCCTGGTTTCTTGGTGGCTGTTGGCAATTCTTGGCAATCCTTGTCTTGCAGACACATCATTCCAATCTCTGCCTCTGTCTTCACTTGAGCTTTCCCTCTGTGTCTCAAAGCTTCCTTTTCTTCCTTCATTAAGGCACCACTCATTGGACTTAGGGCCAACCCTAAAACCAGTATGATCTCATCTCAAGATCCTTAATAACATCTGCACAGACAGTGTCTCCAAATGAGATCACGTTTTTAGGTAACAGAGGTACCTTATCTTATTGGGGCCACTATGCAACTCGCTAAAGAAGTAACAGAGTATGGTAACTATTACAGCTCTGTTGTACCAAGGGAGTATAGTACAGGCTTCATCTCTAGTTTTCACTGGCTTCAAGAATGAGGGAATATTAATGTGAAACAGTGTGCTGAATTGCTTACAGATACACACACACGCACTGTAAGTGGCTTTTGGAAACTATTTCAGGGACAAATGTTGTTGAATTCTGCTTCCTAAGGTTGAATTAAATTAGGTAGACATGTGGTGATGAACCAAGAAACACTCACACTTTCTCCCATGCTTCTCCTTTACTCTCACATGACCGCCACACTCACACTTCTGATGCCAGATATGTGTGGCTTCCCCCCACCAAGCAACTCAGTGACACTAGGTTGGTGTCCTACAGTCTAGTGTCTAGAGATACAGTGTGTCTAGAGATACAGTGTATCTAGAGATACAGTGTCAGATCCCACAGGTGTACGGCTCAAGCCCGTGAGACCACCCCTCACTTCAAATATCAATTGTAAGTAGTAGGTCCCTGGGTTGCCCATAACTTCTGTCCAACTTGGCTATAAATTGAAGGTCCCCCTGATTTGATTATTTGCTACAGCAGCTCTCAGAGCTTAGTGAAACACTTACATTTATCAGTTTATTAAGGAACGCAAAAAGTACAGGTGAACATCCAGAGGAAGAGATGCAAAGGGCAAGGTCCGGGAGGGCCCCCGTGTAGGAGCTTCTGTCCTGTGGAGCTGGGGTGTGGCACCCTCCCTGTATGCAGATGTGTGCGCCAACCTGGGAGCTCTCCAAACCCCATACTCCCCCACACTGCTGAGGATTTTTTATGGAGGATTTCTCACATAGGTGTGACTTATCAACACCATTTACAGCCCCTCTCCCTTCTCTGGAAAATGGTATGAAGCTGAAAATTCCAAGCTTTTGGTCGTGGCTTGGTCTTTCTGATGACAAGCCACCATCCAGGAGGCCACCAAGAGTCAACTTATCGGAACAAAAGATGCTCTCATCGCCCAAGAAATTCCAAAGGACTGATGATTTAAGTGCCTTGTGACAGGAATCAGAGGTCAAAGACCAAACAGTAGAATAAAAGTTGCTCCTAGGGCTCTTGCTGCTTAGAAAATCACAGGGGCTTTAGGAGCTCTGTGCCAGGAACCAGGGACAGAGACCAATACAAGTATGTTTTATCATTTCACGGATGGTCTCTCCATCACAATACAAAATGGCAGCTGTTCAGTTGCATCATGAATGAAGCAACTTAACTTATTAAAGTTCTTCAAAAACATTTGTTCTTTTAAAACATTAAATATGGTGATTGAAGGGAGAGTGGAGATGAAAAAGGGGATAAGGGGGATAAATGGAAATGGAAAAAATACAATAAAAAATAAACTATGAAAAATTAAATAGCATGCCTCCCTCAACTTGTTCCCATGACTACTTTATTTAATAAGCCAGATTCGAGCCTGATCTGAAGCTAATTCTCAGAAATCTGAATAAACTAAGTGTGAGCTGACAAACTGCCCCAGTGTCGAATTTACCCATCAATAAATAGCTAAACAAGAGGTAATATCACTTTTTTGGCCTTAGAAGTAGATGTTTGAGTATGCAACGGATTTTAATGACCTCTAAATCAGAGAGAGAAATGTACTTCATCAGTTAAAAAAATAGGAAAATATTATGGAAATGCTTACCACATGTTCTTGTGTATAAAATACTGAAAAAGATATAGGTGGGAGGATTATTTTTTATATTCAGAAATTTCTTACAGTTGATGTCATAGTCTTATTGAACTTTATGTTTTGACTGTGATATTATTTTGTTTTTAAAATAGATTAGGTAAATGATATATAAAGCTAGAAATAAAAGGGAATCTATAAACCCCAAGGTCCTATGAAAAGGAGCCATAACTCTCAGCAAATGTGGTGAGTTAACATATAAACATATACAGGAAACAACTACCCAAGCATCACAAAGAAGCCAGTCAGAAGTTAATTCCACCCTGTTGGATTTATGCCAATGCCACGATAGTTTATTTTAATACAATAAAGACCATATAAAACATCCCCAGAATCTTGACCAGAGTACATAAGAATTGAATTACATTTGACAAAATACAAGCTAAGGAGTCATATTATTTTTCTGCAATTTTGTTTTGCCTCAGTTAGCCTGGTAAAATGCGAAGTGCCTCAGGAATAAATACAAACATCTAACATCTCAGCTCTTCTCCTTATTAGCTGCATGACCTAGAAAAGAACCTAAACAATGTGACCTGCAGTTTCCTCAAGTTAGTGAATCATAGTCCCATTTTTCAAGGTTGCTGTGAAGGTTATAAATATTATGGGAAGAATATCTCATTTTGAATGCATACTGTTATTCCTAGGCTTTGTGGTCTTTTCTTAGGTAAATCTTAGAAACCATGCTCAGGTGTGTTTAGTTAGTTCTTGTAACTCTATGTCCAAAACAAAGTGAAAATTTGAATAATAATTTGTGATTACATTTGCACATACAAAGCTGGCTCTTTATATGTATTTAATTACGGCGAAAGAGAAGTGCATTATTCACAATGTGGCAGACCCGGAGATGCACCATGCAGATTCCCTTCCAGAAAAGTCTCAGCCTGGCCGTGAGGGGTGTGGCTGGCTGACAGCCTCCAGCCATTAGTCAGCCTTCAGGCACCGTCTGCCTCAGCTTTCCAGCTCAGGTCACATGTGTGGGGTGGCCCTGGGCAAATGACTGACCAGACAGTGGTAGCTAAGATCAGTTCTTGTCTCAGAAGCTTCCAGCTAATGACTGCACGGAGCAGGAATACAGGGTCACCATTCTCACCCACCATGGTGTCCCTCCATCGAGCAAGCTGTGCTCCCGAGCTGGGCTGCCAGAGGCTTCACCAGGTCGGCATGGCAGACGGACACACCACTGCCCAAGCCTGCTTCCTGTCATTCCCATTAACAGGATTACTCCCCGATAAACACACCTTCTTTACACTTCTAGCTGCCTAGCATCTGCTTCCAGAGACCCCAACTGCAGCACATAAATCTTTAAAAGATTCGTATTATTAAACGATAACAACAAACCCTGATAGAAGAGTCAACAGAAAGGCAGTTCTTCATTATTTAGCCTAAAACATTCCAGATGGGCATCTACTCTATTCTTTTTCCTCCCTAGCTTTATTCAAATACAATTGACATATAAGATTGTGTAAACTCAACTGAACTAACAAGGAAAATGGGGAAAGACTCATAGATGTAGAGCAGGATGACAGCTGGAGTGGGGGAGGTGAGGGGATGGAGGAATTGAGCAAAAAGGAAAAACGACTCATGGACATGGGCAACAGTGTAGTGATTGCTGGGGGGAGGGATATAAGGGGACTAAATGGTAATGAAAACAATACAATAAGGATTATTTTTTTAAAAAAAGATTGTGTAAACTCAAGGTGCACAACTTGTTGATTTGATACATTTATATACTACAAAATAATTACCCCCACAGCATTAGTTAACACCTTCATCACTTCGCATAATTACCATTTCTTATTTATGGTGAGAACATATAAGATCTAGTCTCTTAGCAACTTTCAAGTATATAACACAGTGCTATTAACTACAGTGTTGCACATTAGAGCCCCAGAGTGTATTCCTCTTATACCCAGAAGTGTGTACTCTTTGACCAACATTTCCCCATGTCCACCCCCCAAAGCCCTGGCAACCACTGCTGTATTCCCAATGACCAATCCACAGCTTCAGTCTGTACCTGTAAGTATCAAGACAATTTCGTATTTGGGGGTCAGGGGGTAGTTCCTGTTTGGCCTAATATGAATTTGCTTGCTGCAAGTTAAACCCACTACTTCTCCATATACTCACTGTGAAGAGGAAGATAAAAGCATCTGCCCTGTGGTTCAAAATGCTTAAGCTGTTCTTTTGCTATCAATTAATATACTCAATTTATTTAAACATCCCTCTGAGGTCTTGTTTTTCAAGCTATTAGTCATTTTATTGCTTTCTCTGGATGTTATCCAACTCTCCACCCTGTACCTGACTTCAGATGAAGAGTTTCAAACTCCAAGAAGGTCCCTGGTGAGAAGCTGGGGGTAGCAGAGTAAGATAGAGAGGCTCAGTGGCCATAATTCCATGGCCAAGGATTAACTGTAAACATCAGCAGCAAGTTCTAGCTATGTTCACCTTTTTATTATTCAGTAATTGCATAATCTGAAATATTTCATTTATTTATATTATACTTCATTCTGAACAGTATTTTGGATGGGATTATTTAAAATGCACCAAGGGTCAGCAACATACAAGGCATGATTCCAACAGAAATACAAAACTTTATGTTTTCCATCAGTTCTGCAGTAAACATTTAAAAAATCTTCCTGTTAAAATAACAAGAATGGTGCTTACATGTGCACGCGTCATGAAGTGATAAGAACGGACACGGAACAACAAAGGAGGACCACGTTCTTCTATAAGCGTCGCCGACTCTGCTTACACTCTGTGTTCTTTGTGAGCCAGCTCTCTTGAACCCCACAGACTGGCGTGACCTGCTTTCCCAGCAAGTACTCCAATAACCCCTTCACACACCTTAAGTTCCGCTCAGACTGAACTCTATTCCATTTCTCTCCAAACACTGCTGCTGCCCCTAGCTCTCTGCCTTACTTTCATTTCCTATGTCCTCAAATGCATTTCCTCCCCATTCAAAATAGTTGAAGCCATTCAAAGACCAATTGGAAAATCTCCTTTGCCTAGAAGCCCTTTCTATTGCCCATAGTTGTACTTCATCCCTTCTCTGAATTCCCACAGTAATCCGTGGCACTGACCCATTCTACACTGTATTACCTGACATGCATGTCTTAGCTCATGTTCCTGCAACGTGGGACAGCATCTCGTTTGCCTTTGTGCTTCTGACAGCTTCCTGCCAAATACTCACCCAGTAAGTCACTGAGTTGACCACAAATACGTGCTGTGCTGAAGTAGGTATTGGAAGTATAACTATGCACAGAGTGGACGTGGTACCTGTCCTTGAGGAATGTCTGTGCGGGGAGAACTACTGGACATACAATGACCACAGTTCCACAGAAAGCAGGGGGCTCTTGGGCTGGTATAGGAGACACAGGGAAGGCTCCTAATTCAGACTTCAGGATCATGGAACTCTGATGAAGATTAACATGCAAGCAATTAACAGAGAGAGTAGCCTGGGTGGTGGTGATTGCTCCAGGTTGAGAAATAGGTTGTGGAAACACCAGGAGAGACAGCACTGTTTCAAAGCATCATGGGAGAGCATGAGGATGAATTCAGTTAATCTCAGAGGTTTGACTGAGATGTAGGCAGAAGCCAAGGTCATGACAGCTCCCTTACATATGACAGAGTTCAGATACTGGCAAGCCACTGAAAGATATTCATATTCATAGTGTGCATTTTCAAATGCTCCCTATGGCTTTAGTGCAGAGATGAGGTTGCCAGGGAGCAACACAAGGAACAGAGAGACCAATTAGCAGCCTACAGCAGTAATCCAAGCAAGTCTCAATAGGTGGTAAACTAGGAGGCTTTTGTCCATATATTTTAAACAAGTGTAATTTGCCAAATTCCAACATCATGCATATCCACCAGCTCTCACCCACTCCAAGAATAAATTTTAAGTGAAACTGACAGAAAATATGCAATTCCCCATATGATCAAGGGGCCTCTAACTGTCCTGTGCCAGACTGCCTTGTCCAACATCTGGATTTTTAATACACCTGGTAACAGTTCAGCATTTTAAACATAATTGTCATGGAGAAGTTCACTGAGTTTCCAGGTGTTACTAGAGTTCATGGTTCATATGCTTAATCAATCAATACCACAAGCATTTTAATTTGTACAACAGGCACTATTACAATATTTAATTGATAAGCAGTGAGGACAGACATACGGAGTAAATATTAATATATGCAAGAAAACACACTGCCAAGGAGTCAGGCCATTTTTGCCTCCTCACACTCCTTTGACCAAGGGCTAAAACAGCACTTTTGCTCCTGCCTTTGTTTAAAACTGACTGGCAGGTGAGAAATAGTTTAGAGCCCACCACACTGGGAGTGTATCTGTTTGGTCAGGAAATAGTACAGAATTCCCTATGCAGTTTAAACATGTTCGTGAATGGCAGAAAAAGAGACATGGACAGTACACACGTGATATGGTCCTAAGGGTGATAACACTCTCCATTCGTCCCCGCTATCATTACCAGGTCCCAGAGAGATGTGCTCTCTTCACTGTGGATAATATGGGGAGGAACTAGCAAGCAGTTGTCTTAGTGGCTGTCATGGCAACTGACTAATTAACACCAAAAGAGAACCATAAATAAACCATCCTGAAACAAATAATCCTTTTTGGTAAAGTTCTCTATTATCTAATTGACCCAAAATTAAGTAATTTAACTCAGTCAGCTATCTGAGCACATGTATCCTTTAAATGAGACACATAATCATTTTGGCTTGAACTATACACCAAGGAATTGTATTACTCATGTCAGTGTTCTGTGGATTCCTACTGTAGATGCTCTCATTTGGATGAGAGCATCTCTTATGCTCTCATAAGAGATGAGGTGAATACCTGGTTGTACATGCTTATAAACATATCTAGGCCACATGTACTGGGACACTGTTCTATGACAAAATATTTGGGCCTGATTTGCCTTCCTATTTGTCTGTGAGCTAATGGCTCAAACTTCACATTCTATGTGTTAACTGGACCAGGCTTTGCTGAGAGCGCGTCAGTTAGCACGTCTTCTTGTCAGGCTCCCAACTTTCATCAAGAGGTACCAGTAGTCCCTCTTTTCACAGATTTTGCTCAGCTAACCGAGAGAGGATAAAGCTATAGCTAGTTACAGACAAGATTAATTTGCAAGACCATGCTAGTTGTCAGGACAATAACCTTGAATTCTTTGTTCCCCAGTAGAAGAGTAAAGGATATGCAATCCATCTCTTCCTTTGGCTACTCAAAAATCTTCACTGGACTAAGCCTGGTAAATGAATTATGCCATTGGATGGTGTCATATTGGTTTCCTACTTAAACTAATTTTTACTGAATGTGCTTTAACAATATCTCGTCAGCCTATGTGGAGGGATGAGGGGGACAGTATGAAAGAGAGCCTGTAAAACTCAGAACTATATTTACTCTAAAGATGCTATCAAATATATTGTTTCTTATATTACCCAGACACCTCTTTAAGAGGACACGTAGGATGAATTTCTCATAGGTCTCAGTGCTGGAAAGAGCTGTGCTCCCCTGGAGACATTTGGGCTTGTTTTCCTTTTAGAGGCACAGTGAATTGGGGACCTGGTCATGGTCCTGTTTCAGTGCTGGCTGCTAGAGGGTTTACAGCCACACTGGTGTTCACAAATTTACGCTAGATCACGTTCCGCATTTTTATCTTGTTATAAAAGGAAAACATAATTATTAGAGAAAATTTTTAAATTCTGATTTAAAAAAAGAACATAAAAATTACTTATACTCTCACTACTCCCGGATGGTCATTGTTAATGTTCTGTTACATTTCTTAAAAGTTTTACTTCTACTTATGTCCTTTCTTCTCTTTTAATAAAAATGGAATCATACTACATATCACTCTGTAACTTGCTTTCTTTACTAAATAACATATTGTGCACAAAATTTACATATTAGCAAATGTTCTTCAACATTTTCAATAGCTGCTAAGAATAAAAATCCCATTGATTTATCAGCACCTATTCAACCACTCTTGTAGTTGAATATTTATGCTCATCCTATGTTTATGTTATAAACATGTTCTGATGAATAGCTTCGTAACAGTATCTTTTATAATTTTCTTAAGAATCCATTTCTAGAAGCAAAATGACTGGGTCAAAATATATACAAAATTATGAGGTTATTGCTAGAAATTAAGAAATTGCTCTTTAAAAAGGCTGCAATTTTTTGATCTGATGAACAATTTTATTAAGTGACACATGATATCAGTTACAAATACTTTTCTGTATTGTTTGACAGTTCAACACACATATGCAAACACAACACACATGCACATTCACAGAAACACAAACTATGTGTGTCCATTGCTGGGCATATTTTAACAGAGACAGTGGGGTAGCTACCAGTTTATCAAGACTACTTCTCTGAGACTAGTCCCACAAGATGGGCCTCACAAGGATGGTCTCAGTTTCCATGTCTCTGTGTGATGATCCCAGCTAAAGCTATTTAACAGTGAATGTTTGAACTATGTTAATCCATTTCACCCTTTCTCTTTCAAATTTCATAAAGAAAAAAGGAGACATAGAATTACAAATTGTGGAAACTGACCTGTTCATTAAAGGACACCCTCCCCCACATATTCCTGCTGTTGAAATCATAAGAGCTGCAATAACCCTTTCCTTTCTGAGACACCATTTTCATTAGTACCAGCTCAGGCTAACCAGGCTAATGAATAATGATGAAAATAGTAATGAAACTAACATTTATTAGATGTTTATGGTGAAACAGACAACACTCAAAGAGCTCTGTATTAACTCAATCTTTTTAACAGTAATGTGAATACCTGGATTTTAGAGATGAGGAAACTGAAGCAATAAGTAGGTAAATGATTTGGTCATTTGCCCAAGGTCACATAGCTCATATGTGACAGGGGTGGACTTTTGAATCAGATTACTTTAGTTGCAAAGCTCATGTTCTTAGTTACTACAGTGGAGTGGACACCACTCCTCAGAAAGTCAGGAAAACCTCATGTCACCACACCCAAAGGACCACACTGTCACCATGACTGGCATGGGCTGTATGTAGACAGATCCTACTATTCCAAGGCTTGTTGTGCCCAGAGATTAACAAACTGGATTTGGGCTGCTGCTCAACAAATTCAGCTGATGGCCACCAGAGGGACATCTTCTGGAACAGGAAGGCTCACCTTGCTTTACCACACTGGTCATATTCTCACTCTGTGGCTAAGTAGAGGTCAAATGCAGTTGTCTTCACTTGGTATCTTATATACATTTACCCTCAGTGACCCAGGAGGGGGGTGATTTAGACCTTGAGGTTAAGATGATGATGATGATGATGATGATGATGATGATGATATCAGGAGATCATTCAGGCCTCACCTAGAAAGCAAGAGCCTGGAAGAGAGCCAGAAAAGCATCACCATCCCAAGAGACAAAAAATGGATTCTCTTACACAATTATAAGCAATAATAGGTTTAAAACATATGTATTGAATTGGTAGGAAATAAAGCATCAGATTGTTGTTTTCACTTGCACAATTTGTACTATAACTGTTTTTATTTTTGAGACCTCTGGAGTGGATGCATTTTCTGTAGCCAACTAGATGTTCCTGGATGGAAACTATAAAGAGATAGAGTGGAACTTTAGTGATGATTTCTCCAATGACTTTCTACAATAGGTCCACACTGATGTGATTAAAAACAGTGTCACACTAAGAGGTAGAAAGCTAGTATTTCTTCAGTTTTACCACTCCTCTACCATTTTAGTTTTCTATATCCCTTCAAATTCCTCCCAAATAGAAGGCAGTGGTCTTCCGCTGATGTCCACTGATAGCACCTCTGCTGCTATGGACACCAACTGAAGGTGCCTATGTCACTGTGAATCCTCGGCAAATCTGTGCAGAAGCCACCAGTGCCACTTTCAGGTTCCTGAGGAGAAGGCCATTTTCTGGTTCCAGACCAGAGACACTGCCCCTGGCCCATCCACTGGCTCCCACAGGTAGAGGGAGCACAGGTACACAGGCTTCTTGGATTAGTTACTTCCCACACAGCAACTACCTCAGCCTAAGAATAATATACCAGTGGCATCCAAAGTCACCTTCCTTTCCTCTCTTGGCCTATCATCTTTGAACCAATTTTGTTGACCTCAGAGTGTTCTTCTTCCCTGGAGACTCATGGTCTCTCATGTAAATAGGCATTCCCCTGCACTAGACATTCCAGACATGTCTGAATACATGGGTAAACACTGATTAAACTCAGACTGGGATTCTTTCTATTAAATCTATTATCATTATTGCTATTATCCTATCATCATCATTATGTTAATTATAATGATGATGATGAACTGGGGTCTATTAGTAACAACATATATCAGGCCACATTGGAGAAAATTAGATGTACTTACTTCCTCCATCTCATTTTTCCAACATGAAACATTTCTAAAGACCTCCAATATTGAATAAGCCTAGTGCAGCACTTTTATTCTCTAAAATAAACATAATAGATACTAAACATACTAAAGAAAAGATATATGCATACACTTACCACAGACTTTTTCCTCTTGTGCATGCATATAATTGATGCTGCAGATTAGAAGAGTAAGAAGAAAAGAAGCTTCAGAATGGCCTGTCTGCCTGATATTTGCCTTAGGAGCTAAAAAGTCTGGGTTATAACCTCATCTCGCCTTTAATTCACTGTGTGCATTTGGAAAAAGCTCAGAACAACCCCAGACTTCAGGCTCCTTATTAATAAAATAAAGATAAGGCAGGCTGTTTTAAGAAACAAGATTAAATGAGCAGTTATAAATAATAATTCTTTTCATCCTGACTTTTTCATTATTCCCCAGAAATTATAAAAATATCATGTTAAATGTCATCTTCTGCAGGCTATTGCAAAAGTTATGTATTTGCGACTTGCAGATAAATACATTGACGGAGAGACAGATAGACATTTACAAGATTTTTAAAGGCAAAGCAATAAACATCTTGTCACCAGTGTTATTGATAAAGAAAACTAAAGGTCGTGGCAATGAGCAAAATGACTTTTCCTCTATATGTGAATAACAGTTTATCCATCTACCCATCCATCTATCCATTCATCCATCTATATATAGCTAACTAGCCATTTTTGTTGGTTTCATTTTCACCTATAACTAAAGTTCTAAGAGCTATAGAAACAAGTGAGAGATGTGAATAAAGTGAAAATTACAGCTTTGTTTTCCCTTCTTCACCTCTCCTCCTATCTCCCCCAGTTCCACTCCACTCTACTCCTACAGATGACTGCATACCACTGATGAGATTCTCCTGATAGCAATGACTGCCATGATAAAATATTTTACTTTAGCTTAGATATTATTTAAAAGGGTTTGGGGTATTTGTCTGAGACAACTCATTCTTTATCTTTTAAAAATCGTTCTATTAAGAAGAATGTTAGGCACTGTGTTTGGAACTATAACGAATAAAAAGATGAATTAGTTATAGATGCTACCTTCAAAGAACTAGTATTTGAGAATGTATCAGAGAATAGGATTTACACATCTATAACCATGTATGTGGGTATATGTGTGTGTCTATTGCTGCATAAAAATTATCCCCAAACTTGGAAGCTTAAAACAACACACCTGTATTATCTCAGTTGTCTCTGGGTCATGAATTTGGGAGTGGTTTAGCTAGGTAGTTCTGATTCGGGCTCTCTCATGAGGTTGAAATCTGTCACCTGGATGACAGTCATCTGAAGGCTTGACTAGGTGACCAGATCTGCCTTCACAATGGCTCGTTCACGTGGCTGATGGCAGGAGGCCTCAGTTCCTTGCCAGACAGGCTCCTTCATAGAGCCACTTGAGCTTCCTCACAACATGGAATTTGCTCTCTCCAGAGCAAGTGATCTGACAGAAAAAAAACATGGAAGCTGCACTTGGGAGCCACATACCATCCTTGCCAAATATCCTGCTGGTTTTGCTGGTCTGCTCTATTTAATGTGGGAAGGACCACATAAAGGCATAAATGCCAGGAGGCAGGGACCATTGGATGCCATCCTGCAGGATGTAATGACCATCACAGTATGTAATGGAGCCTTCTTAGATCTCATTCAGTTCCTGGTCAAGGCCATATTGATATTTCAAACCTCAGAAGCTCTTGCTCCAATTACTGACTAAACATCTCTAACTCTTAAAAGTGTGCTTTCTCCTGCAGCATTCCTGCGAGCTCCTAGAGAGGCAGCCACACCACCACATGACACCAATCTCCTGCCTGGTGTCCTGCTGCATTGTTTCACTGGGCACTGCCACCAAGGGAATGGAGCTCCGGTGTCAACCACACACTTTGTTTCAAAGTGAAGAGATTCCTCTCTACTCAGAGTCTCCATTCTCCTATGGTTTTTCTTACTGGGTGTGATATTGTGAGTTATAAGAAAATGAATGTGTTCGGTCTTCATCCCCAATTCTAGCACAGAGCACATAAAACCATTTGGAATTTCTTCAACAATGAAAGCAATAAAGGTATCTTTTGTTTTGTTAATTAAGTGAGTTTTAGGATGGGGGCTGGTTGCCAGTGGAGCTAACCATGTGATTAGAAGGTCAGAACTTTAATCCCTCCCCACATACTCCTCAATAAAGACAGAGGGCTTAGAGATTGAGTTTAATCACCAATGGTCAATGAGTTGATTGATCATGTCTATGTAATGAAGCCTTTATAAAAACCCAAAAGGAGAGGGCTCAAAGAGCTTCCAGGCTGGTGAATACATGGAGATGCTGGGAGAGTGGTATGCCTGGACAGTGCCTAGAAGCCCTGTGCCCTTTCCCTGTAGTTTGCTTTATGCATTTCTTCCATCTGGTTGTTCCTGAGTTATGTCCTTTCATAATAAACCTGTAATTCAGTGAGTAAAACATTTCTATGAGTTCTGTGAGCTGCTCTAGCAAATTAATTGAACCTAAGGAGGGGATCATTGAAACCTCCAATCTATAGCTGGATGGTCAGAACAATAGGTAACGACCTAGACATGACTCTGGTATCAAAATAGGAGCAGGAGGGCAGTTTCCTAGGACTGAGCCCTTAACCTGAGGACTCTGCCACCATCTCCAGGTTTTGTTAGAACTGACTTGAATTCTAGAACATAGCTGATATCTGAGAATTGCTTGTTGGTAGTGGGGAACCATCCACCCAACACTGAAATGGAGTGAAGAACCCCTTTATGGGGTCAAAGTCATCACTCCACTACTGAAGGTCCAATACTCCCTATTCTTGGTATCTAGATCTCATAGATTCTGTCATATGATCATTGCTCTAATATTATTGTAAATAATAGCTGTTCCATACAACTGTAAATACTACAGAACACCCCTCCCAGATCTTAGCCCACTTCACAGTTTCCTGAACTCTATTATTATAGTGGTTAACTCCATTATCTCACACACTACACCTATTTACTATCCTTTATTCTCACCTTACCTCAGAATCTG
>PVKM010033286.1:0-16040 GCA_004027735.1 Carollia perspicillata
GTCTCTGGGCCACACTGGAAGAAGAGTTGTCTTGGGCCACACATTAAATACACAAACACTAATGAAAACTGATGAACAAAAAAAAAGGTTATAAGTAATTTTATGAGTTTGTGTTGGGCCACATTCATAGCCATCCTGGGCCACATGGGGCCTGTGGACCACAGGTTGGACACCCCAGCCTTACATACTCCTCATAGTAACCCAGTGAGGTTTGTATTATTTTATTCCCACTTTACACATAAGAAAACTGAGGCCCACTAATCACTAACTAATAGAGAAGTAATTTGTCCAGGGTCACACTGCTAGGAAATAGTAGAACTAGGATTTGACCTTTGTTGGTCTGGTACCAGAATTTATGTGCATTGCTTATTTACACATTATAGTGCCAGCCTCCTTACACCTGAGCATCTTTGCTTGATCTCTTTCATTGTGTATCTGCCTCTCTGAGGTCTGTCTTGATGGCACTGGAAGATGGTGTCAGGTTAAGAGAAGTGGCCTTTCTCTCTATATGCCCCCGTTCTTTCTTCCCAATGGGTAGAGGCCTCCCTAACCACAAGTGTCCCTCTCCTCTGTTCCTAGGTCATTACATCCAGAGGGGCCCAGAAGGGGAAGGAGGCAGTGCCTCCGCTGCAGCAGCTGCACTCACGATGCAAAGCATCAAGTGTGTGGTGGTGGGCGATGGGGCTGTAGGCAAGACATGCCTGCTCATCTGCTACACAACTAACGCCTTCCCCAAGGAATACATCCCCACAGTGTTCGACAATTACAGCGCCCAGAGTGCAGTTGATGGGCGCACAGTGAACCTGAACCTGTGGGACACAGCGGGCCAGGAGGAGTATGACCGCCTCCGCACACTCTCCTACCCTCAGACCAACGTCTTTGTCATCTGTTTCTCCATTGCCAGTCCACCTTCCTATGAGAATGTGCGGCACAAGTGGCATCCAGAGGTGTGCCACCACTGCCCAGATGTGCCCATTCTCCTGGTGGGCACCAAGAAGGACCTGAGAGCCCAGCCTGACACCCTGCGGCGCCTCAAGGAGCAGGGCCAAGCACCCATCACACCGCAGCAGGGCCAGGCACTGGCCAAGCAGATCCACGCTGTGCGCTACCTCGAGTGCTCGGCCCTGCAGCAGGACGGCGTCAAGGAAGTGTTTGCTGAGGCTGTCCGGGCTGTGCTCAACCCCACACCGATCAAGCGTGGGCGGTCCTGCATCCTCTTGTGACCCTGGCACTTAGCTTGCAGGCTGCCCCTGCCCCCCTACCAGTTGTGCCTTGGCGCCTTGTCTGCCCCCAGCTGTGCCTTGAGGACTAATTCTGGCACCCCTTGCCAGGGGGCTCCCTGAATGCCTGTTTCTCCTTAAGGAGGCCCACGGGGAAAGGGGCTTTGGGTCCTGCCCCAATCTGCTTGGGAACACCGGGTATTCCTGAGAGCTCACCCAGGCCAAGGTTGGACCCCTCCCCAAGAAGCCAACCCAGTGCCCTGTCCCCTCCAGCTTTCCACACAGATGTTGCTGCCTATCTATTGTGCCTTCTCTCAGGTTAGGAGCTCTCAGCCATCCTTAACCTCTCCCCTGCTGCCCTTCAAATTGCTCCCCCCTCAAGATACTCTCTCCCTTCCTCATTGGAGCCACAAAATCCTGAGAAGATGAATGTTCCCTAACTTACCCCCATGTGCACAGGCCTTATGCATTGCTGACTGACTCTGCCCCTCCACCCAGGCTCCTACCCCCATCAGCATCAATAAAACCTCCTGTCTCCAAGTGGCCCCGACTCCTCCCTGTGTGCTGGACATTGGGGGTTGGGCAGGAGACAGGCATGGGTTAGGGCTCCCCAGAGACTGGGAGCCTTTTGTTTACTGCAAGAGGGGACAGAAGACAATAAGCTTCATTGTGGTCTCCTCTACCCCCCAATTTCCCTAACAAAGCTCTGAGCTCTCTTGGAGGGGCCAGTCTTGCCCTGGGGCCCAGCCACAGATTCTGCAGTGGACTGGGATGCAAAGCATGAGGAAAAGACTTCCTGATCTGGGGTCAGAAAGGGGAAGGTTAACAGCCATCAGCCTGCAGACAGGTGCTGTCAGTGGGCATGCATCTGAGCTGTACCCTTATATCCCCAAGAGGAAAGATCTTTACTGTCAGTTGGGGCTGGAACTCCGGCCTTTGCCTCCACCCAAGACTCCCAAGCATCTCAGCTTCCAGGCCTGGAGTCACTTCTGCTCACCAAAATTGGGGCTTAGACCATCCGTAGGAGACTCCAGTCCACAGAGAGAGGGGTGCCATGTGGAATCATAACCTGCCATGGACTTATTCCCTCCATCCTGGAGCTTGTCTCTCACCTCAGTTCATTAAACAAACATGAGCCCCAAGACAAGCAAGCCTAGCCCAGACTGTTGGCCAAAAAATTTTTTTTATTTAAAATAGAATGTACAATCAAGAGTTCAGGGCCTGGGATAGTAGAGGTTGGTGGGGGGCACTACTTGGGGGATGGGTATCTGTGCCTCTGACTCCTGCACCCCACACTCTTGCCAAGGAAGAGTCTGTGCGTCAGAGATTTTCATAAGGAAAGAGCAGTGTGTGCTGTGCCAGTGTTTTCTCTGGAGCAGCTCAGCTTTCAGGTGCAGACCACCACCTCCACAAGCTTCTGCTAGGTGTCAGAAGCACACACTGGCAGAGCCCTTGGAAATCATACCTGCCCACCCCGCATCATCAGAGATGAAGTCAGGACTAGACCATCTGGGCAACCTTAGCAGTGAACTGTGGCCATAGGCCTGGATGTGCAGAGTAGGTTATTAGATACATTAATCAAGTGAATGGCCACGTGAAGAGAATGACTGTGGTTTTCAGATGGCAGCCACTGCTCAGTGGTCCCTGACCTCAAAGAGAGGCGGCTATGTTAAGGCCAAGAACCGGATGGTGGTTATGAACCTCAGGACTCTTTTAGCACCAGATGGTGGAGCTCTCCTGCCGGCTCAGTTTCTTGGGGCCTCTAGGGTAAGGGTGATGCTACTTCAAGGTTCCTGTGCCTTCACGTGGGTTGGGAAGAAGGAGGTGCTGTAGGGCTGGGTAAAGCCATGTCCTATGTCCTCTTCCTTCTCCCCTTTCCCAGCTTCAGTAGGGCCCAGAGAGGACACAGGAGGTGGGAAAGGCCAGAGTGGTATTTCATTTCTAGTTTCTGGGCAGTGCCCCCGACCCCCGCCCAAGCAGGAGAGAAGTGCTTAGAATCGCTTTTCCTCAGGCTGGGAGGTAATGAGAAGCTCCTTGTTCCCGAAGTCCCACCAGGCTGTCATGTGGAATGCCATGTTGGTTAGGACAACAGTGTACTCCAGGATGGCAAAGATGGTGTACACTGTTGTGAGGACACAAAGAAGGATATGGTAAGTCTCCAGCCCCCACCTTCCTCCCACCCCGGGGCCTCTTGGTAAATCAGCAGCACTACATCACTACACAGGGAACACGCCACGATACTGCACATTTCTAGAAAAGTTCACAACTGTCCCATAGTCACAGTGACCATTTATGCATTCCAGCCTGGCCTCACCTCCAGTCTCACAATACATGTTGTGCCGAAAGTAGACGAACAGCGCCGAGAAGAAGGAGACGAAGTTGATGATGAAGAGCCGCTGTTTCCAGCTGTAGGACTTGTGATCCTATAGGATGGGCTGTGTGATCACTCTGCAGTTTACTGGATACGTTTTGGCAGCCTCCCCTCTTAGCCCCAACTCCTAAGGGCTAGTCTCCCCTGCCTTAGTCACGAAAAGGGGCACAGGCAGGGGCAACAGGAATGATGCGCATGTTCATCCCTGCATTTGGAATATAATGGGGCCAGGGAGCAGCGGGGCCCCTGCCCCTCCCACTTCAGGGGTAAGGAATGTGAAAGTTACTTGGAGTCAGCCAACCAACCCGACACCTCCAGATACTGTGGGGAGAAAAAAGGTGTATGTGTGGCCACGGAGGCCAATTGGAGTGATTACAGACCACAGATCTGACACGTCTTCCCAATCCGCTGCAGCCTGGTGCTGCCCCTCATTCTACCTCCACTTGGAGCCTCCATCTCCTCTATTCTTCAGTCTCCCATACTGCCCAAGCACAGTCCTAGAGTCTGACCAATCAAGCACCCTCCCCTTGTCCCCAAGTCCCAGCCCCAGCCAAGGTTCCAATAACTCCAGTTCCCACCTCACCATAAACTGCATCCAGAGAACAGTTCTTGGTTTTCCTCTGGGCCACCTGGAGTCCCAGGTCTACCCTAGGGTAGACCTACCTCCTGACTTACTGTGTGCTTCTTGGTCAGCCGCCAGATAATGCAGGTGAGGAGCATGTGACTGAGGGATGTGGCAATGAACACAATGAAAGCATTTTCATGGACAGCTGTAGGGAGAGAGGAGGGTGGGAGTGCGCATTGCAGGAAGCACCCAAGCCCTGTGAGCACAGGGCAGGGGCATCTCCTCCCCGAACCCTTCCCCACTCTCCTTCCCTCCTCTGGGCACCCACTGAAGTCCTCGGAAGAGGAGACATAGGTGAGCACTAGCAGTGCGAGGTTCTCGATGACGTTGAGGCTGAAGTTGAGGCAGCAAAGCAGTCGGTAGCTAGGACACGAGGAGGTGCAGCTGAGGTAGTGGTTCCAGTAGGCGAAGGCCACCAAGAAGCGGGGCGCGGAGTGCAGGCCGATGCAGAAGCGCCACACATAGCGCTGGGGCACCTCCCCACCGATGGCCGAGCTCACCGACGGCAGGTAATTGGGCACCTAGAGAATTGTGACCCTTCTGGACGCTGGCCCTTGCCAGGCCCGCCCACCTGGAGATCCTTCTCTCCATCTAATCAACCTGGCCCTCAGAAGGTTGTGCCCAGCCCCTTCCCTTCTAGGAAGGCCTCCTTCAGGAGCCCCCAGAGCGCTCCTTGGAGACCTCCCCTGACCAGACCCCGCTCCCCAGTGTCCTTGGTTCTCATTCCCCAACCAGACTGGCATTTGTGCAGGGACATATGTGACCTTCTCCATCTCCCTACACATGGACCCTACACATGGCTGGGAAAGCTGTAGACAGGTTCAGAGACTCTGGAAGACAGCAGCAGAAGGCCATGCAAGAGGTTCCATGAGCCCCGGACCCCCGATTCAGTCCCATGGAGGGATGACTCAGACATCCTCTGAGCTTCCTTGGGGCAGTGCTGGATTCACTGCCCAACTGGGCAGCTCCTTTGACTGCTCCCAGCACCACTTGTTTTTCTGGGCAGGTGTGCCAAGGTGGTAGAGGGCATTGTGAGATGCAGGGGGCGCTGAGCCGAAGCGTGGGCGCTCCTAACCTGTGGCAGTCACCCTGTTCTTGTACATCTCTCATTCATCTTTCTCAAAGATTGGTTTCCTCATTCCTTAAGGAATCGGAGTGTCATTCTTTCAAGTTGAGGAAGGAGGAGGACATAATATACAATGGCAAGAATTGCTGCGTTGCTTGTATGGGAGGGTGAGAGGATAGGGGTTGAGTCAACATTAGTTTTGATGGGGGCAAGAAAGCCAGGAGGAGGATCCGTTAGACTGTAGGACCTGGAGCTGCTTCTCAAACTTCAGTGTGCATACAACTCACTGGGGATTGTGTGAGAGTGCCAAAGGTCTGGAATCTGAGAATCTGTATTTCTAAAAAATTCCAGGACTGTGGAAGCTATCAGTGTGTTGTCCACACTTTTCATGGACTTTTTAGACTTTCAACAAGGGCCAGAGCAGTGCCAGAGCCCACAGGGGAACGGTCCTGTGTGATTATGGTGGGATCAGTCTTCAGAGATGCAGTTCTACGAGATCCCTTCCTTTTTCCCAGTGGGAACGCCGAATGGGTCTCAAAGCAAGTAAGTAGGTAGGAAATGATGGAGGCACCTCACAGGGCAGGGGTGAGTCTGGACAAGCACCAGACAGGGGCTTCACAGCCATCACAGAAAAGGAGATGGATTCCCACCAGCACTGTCAGAGGAAACTAAGTGCAAAACTCTCAGAGAGAGGGTACTGCTGTTAAGGCCACGGCTTGAGATACCATAGCTTGGAACAGGCTCAGATATTCACTCTGAATACTCAGTGAAGAAGCAACACGGAGGCTTTAGAGACACACAAATGTGGGTCTGCATCCCAGCTCTGCCTTTATTAATGGGGTAACTGAGCAAGCCACTGCACCTCTCTGAGCTTCCATTTCCTACCTGATAAAATAGGGATACTACTACCTACCCTGCAGGGTGACTGTGAATACTAAATATAATGTATGCAAAGCATCTGCAGTATCTGGCACACAATGGGTACAAAGGACGGCCTTCTGAAGTTAAGCTTCCCTGAGAAGCCTGCAAATAGGTAGTGAGCAACTATGTGGCTATTGAACAAGGGATGGCCTACATATGAGTAAGGGGTGGCAGTCATATCTTCACCAGACACTTCTGAGACCTCTAAGTCTCCTTACTTGACTTTTCTGCCTCTGTGAGTAGGTCCTTTGAGTAGGGTTAGTGGGAGTATTGCCTCTTCTTCGTAGATTATTAGTTCTGAAAACTCCTGCCACAATCTCAACTATTTAGGGGAGAACAGGACCAGCCTCTAAAACTTGGATGGGAGAACCCAGAGCATTTAAGAGCCCAGATCCCTGATTGATGCTGGGAAACAGGTAAAGAATAGAGATGGCACAGAGTTGGGGGGATGCCTCAGGAGAAAGAGAGAATTAGAGCCCTCTGGCTGCCAGTCCTGTTCTGACAAGCTCCATCCTAGATTAGGGGTGAGGGCAGAGTTCTACGAGCAAAGATTACCTCTCTCGTCACTCACACACACACACACACACACACAATCAGGAACAGACACTCAAATGCACACCCCATTCCAAGCACACAAGCTCCCCACTCACCAACTATCCCAGCAACAGGCCACATTAGGAGCTATCAGAAACGAGGTGCACAGTTCACCTCAAACCTCACCATGAGCCCAGAGCTAAGGGTACTGAGAGACAGGAACATAACCTCCTTCCCCAAAAAGAGAAATCCCCTGGCCTGGAGGACATGGCTCAGTGGATCTGTGGCAGGGCAGCAGATCAGAAATTCACATGGTACAAAAGGAGGGGGCCCAAAAAATTCCCTGTCATAGCACCTCAGATATCACCACTAAAGATTCCCTCCTTTGCCTCAAATAAAAGTTCCCTGAAATTATGGATGACTTTCCTATTTACCTTACTATTCCCTCCCCTTCACCAACTGGACAAAAACTCCCACTCCTGTCAATCCCACTTGCTATTGTTTAGACTCCACCCCCTCCCGTTTATCCTTACAGTCCCCATCTTAGCTCTGGTCTCCCGGGTAGCATGAGCTATTGTCCTAGCCTCCTCACTGGTCTCCCTACTCTTGTCCCCTACCCTCCTTTCAGGAGGCAGATTGGTTTTCTAAACCACAAATGTGATCATGTCCCTTTTCTGCTTAAAATCTTTCCAAAGCTTTGATTGCCATTTGGATAAAATCAAAGTGGTCAGCCTGGCATTCACAAAGATTCTTTTTCACATCAACAATTCCTCCTACCCCAAGGAAGGAAGCCTTCCCCAATGTCCAAGCTGGGTTATGTGCTTCCTCTGGGCCTGCCCTCCCTGCCCTCCCTGTATCACAACAGGAGTCCTGTCTTACTGTATAGTGACTGTCTGTGTGTAGGACGATCTCTTGCATGGGTGAGATGCTAAGAGCAAGTCCGTGTTCACTTCCATGCCCCTGACACAGAACCTGGGTCCTCAGCAAAGGCCTGGTGCACTGCTCTTAGAGGCAGAAAATCCACCTAGGTGTGTAGCTGGCAAAGCCCTGAATGAACACAGGGAGGCCAGAGAGAGAAACCAAGCTAGAAGATTCCAGAGCAGGGCTGGGGTACTCTTAGGTCAGGATCCCAGTCTGGGCTAGAGCTATCTATTACTTCTAGCTCCTGGCCTCATCTTATCTCCTCAGTCCTGGCTTCCCTTCCAGTCTAGTCTTTCTTTAGCCTCCTTTTCCACCTCCTGATCTGACCTATTCCCACTTCCTTCCCTTCCCCCTCTCCCCTCTGCTCCCTTGCACTCCCTATAATCCTCTTCTACTCTTGGAGGGCTGTGACTGAACTCTCTGAGCCTCTCCCACAAATTCCCCTAACTCTGACTTGCTCCCACCATCCTTTTATCCCGTTTCTCCTCTCTCTGACCCTCCACCTTTTCTCCTACTCACTGATTTTGCCTTTTCCCCTCTCTCTTACCCTCCACCTTCTCTCCTACTCACTGATTTTGCCCTTATCGCCATTTTTGGACTTGGCCCTGACCCAGGTGCTGGGGAGCCTGGCACTCACCCCACAGTCAGTAGCCACCGTGTACTCAAAGTGGAACACCAGGGACCAGATGATGCAGAAGAAGAAGCCGAACACGGGGAAAGTGATGACCCACCAGAGCATGGCTGTGAAGCGAAGCCGGAAGACAATCCCATCAGGGTCCAAAGGCTGGAAGGCTGCAGAGAACATCCTGTAGGAAGTGGTGCCTAGGCAGGGTGAGGGACACAACTTAGGTCCTGGTGGGATGCCTGGGCCTGGGAAAGTGGGGCCTTTTCCAGAGATGGTTACTCAGGGTGCAGAAAAGAGCCAGAGTAGAAAGAGTAGAAACAGCATAAGGGAAAAGGGAAAATAACGCAGAAGAAAAGGAGGTGCAGAGAGAGATGGAGCAAGAGCAGCAGAGATGGGCAGGGTCAGCTCTTAGGAATCCCCTTGGCGCACTGGTCCTGCATGGCCACCTCCTGAAGAGTCTGGAGAATAGAGGTTCCTAGTGACCTGCACGTGAAAGCTCTGCTGGCCCACCTCGTTCTCACTACCCTCATACCCACTCAGGAGAAGGGTCAGAGCTGGAAGTGTCGTTATTCCCATTCCAAGAAGGGGAGAATGAGGTTCAGAACTATGCCAGGATCAATCATTGGGACTAAGGCCTCTTGCCACCTAACATCTTTAGGCTCCAATCAAGGTTTTCTTCAGGTCAAAGAACCTAGACAAAGGACCCTAGCTTAGACTGGTCCAAGCCCTCCCACTGACCCTGTCTGACCACATTCCTGCTCTTTACCCAAGTTCAACAAGGAACAGTGGGCATGCCCCAGAACCTGCTTCAGTGGGGCCACAGGCTGCCAGCCATCACACCCCCAGGCTCAGAATGATCCAAGCCTCAGGCCAGCACTATACCCTGATCCTAAGATACCAGGGTCCCTCTGAGGCCCACACCTATATCTCCTTTCTCTCCGAAAAGACCATGTCACCCAATCCAAGGTTTACAGGAGTCTGAAGATCATGGGAACCTTCTCCACTCAGCTGGAGCCTGTAGGGCTGGGCCAGAACCAGGCCAGACAGACCCAGACCCAAGGAGCTGGGCTTCTTCTGCTCCCTTCTCCCTCTAGGCAAAGAAATCCCTTTCCACCCCCTACTGTCCTGATCACCATGACCCCTCAAGGTGGGCTCCCTTCTGGGGGGTCAGAAAAAGATGACTTTGTATTTAAAGGCCAAGGACCAAATCTCCCCTTGGGACTCATACCTCCCGCCATTAAGGGAACCCTCGTCCACTAGTCCAGCTCAGCATCAGGGGATAGAATAGCGGACAGGGAAGCAGAATGAGCAACACTCACACTGGGTGCTGAAGGATCCGGAGCTTGGGTCGAGGGCTCTAGCCAGACTGAGACTGTTCTAAGACTAGAGGGTCCCACCCCCAGCTCCCCCAAGGCCTGCCCTCCCGCCCACAGAGTGCCCAGATCTCCACGCTTGCCCGGGCACATAGCCTTCCTAGGACCAAAAGGCCATGTCATAAATTCTGGAACACTATGCAAAGGTAAGAAGTGATAGTGGCTAAGGTCAGCCCACAACTGCTTCCTTGCCAGGGATGGGGGTGGGGACCTTTCTGAGAGTTGTGTCTATGGACACGGGCAGATTTCTAAAAAGGGAAACACTGAAAACAGAATAGGATTTTGCCCCTTTTTGTTGGAGCAGGACTGGGTATGTTTGTCGGGCCCCACTGGAGAGCTAGTTAATCTTAGGACAAACGATTCATGATCCAAAAGAGATCTAGACAGGCCTGAATCTGAGCTCTCAGTGTCCAGCCTGGACCTGTACAGGAACAGCTAATGGCAGCTCAGGCTGCATTAACAGAGGTGTAACAGCCAATAATATGAATGGAACAGTCCTACTTTCGCCTATACTGCCCAGACCATATGAAGTCTTATGCCCAGATCAGGGCCTAGCATGGACAGAACAGTGACCAACTAGGCCCAGAATAGAGACATATGCCCTAAGGTGAGAACTGCCTGAAGGAACTAGATCTGTGCTACCGAAGAGTAGACTCAGGGAGCCCTATATCTGCAGGGCTAGCTGGAAACCAGGAGGAAAGAGTAGCCCTAAGGCTCCCAAGGCAGAGAGTCACCGGAAGAGAGGTATATGCTCACTATAACACAGAGCTTGATAAATGCTAACTACTAAGCCTCTTTGGAATAGGCTACCTGGGGAGGAAGAAAACTCCCCATCACTGGAAATGTGCAAGCCAAAGGTAAAGTCATCTCATTACAGACGTGCTAATCTGAGGTTACTTCTTTTATTCCTAGTGTTGACCATTCCTGGGAAACTCGGGGTGAAAAAATCAGAGCATATACAAAAATCCCCAGGTGGATCCAACATGGTAGTCCCAGGGAGTGGGAACAAAATACCCCCAGGGTCACTAGGCCTAGTCCTGCCCAGAGGGGCCAGATACCTCTCCTACAGAACTACCTATGCCTTAGCTACATAATCAGTATTCCCAGAATGGGTCACCGATATGCCAGATATGCTGAGGTTACTGATCCCATTAACCCTTGGAGCCAGCCATAAGGGGCACAGCAAACAGCCTACATTTAACTCCATATGCTGTATAAATATTATGATTTTTTGTATAGACTACGGCTGCAGTATACCATGCCTTCCATTTCCCAGAGAACTGGGCTGGGGACTCCTATTCCCTTATTCAACAAAGTCTAATTCCGATGTAGTGCTCACCTTCAAGGACCTCCCAATCTGGTGGGGAAGACACACAAACATAAGGAGATAAAACTATCTGAGAGGGAACAGGGCACTGCGGGTACCTAGAGGACGGAGTAATTAAATTTGCCCCCAGGAAGCTGAAGAAGGCTTTTTGGAGGAGACACATCAGCAGAGTGTTGTAGGGTGAAGAGGAGTTGGCCAGGAGAGTAGAAATATTTTATGTATTATCTTAGGTGAAAACTAGGTCATACATCCTTTCTAATCCTCCTCCTTAGTTTACCTGGTCATCCTCTTTCTTCCAGTTTGTTCTTTCTAATTGCTCCCAGACTGGGTTTCATCAAACTGGCTGGGCACAGCTCAAGGCCCATGACTCGCCACAGACAAATCAAAAGGGAAAACTTCAAGTCCTATGAACAAAAGAAGTACCAGACTCCCAGCCAGACTTGACTGCTAGTCACAGCCCTTTTTCTGGAACAAGTGCTCTGTATAGACAGAGGGGAAGCTCAGCTGACGGGGTGCCTTCGGAGCTCTCTTTGAGGCTAATGCAAAAGTCCATATCCAGGCTCTTCCGCTTTTCTACCCGAGCATGTAGGTAAATTCCTCTCCTCCTCTGTCTGCCAACCTGACAATTTCCTTTCCCTCCTCTTCCCTCTGCTCCTCATCCTTCCCATTTCCCAAACCGCTTTCCTATCCTCTACCTGGAGCTCTACACTATCCCTGAGGAGAAGGAACACAGGAATTATGAATCCCATTTTAGAAATGGGGGAACTGAGGCCCACTATTGGTGTCTCAGGTAATATAGAATCAGTGGATAAACTAGGAGTACAACAGAGGTCAATGCAAGTCTCACCTCCTTTACTCCAACATCCTACAAAGAACGTTCACATCTTTCTTCCTGGCCCAGCACCCCACACCACTGTCTGAGGGGTACGTGGCCATCTGTGGAACCTCAGAGGGCATGCGACCTACCCTAGAACACACACTCATAATCAGATCCCCATCCAGACAGGCACGAATACAGTCTCTCTCATATATTAATACATACCCCACTCAAAACCATTATAGTCAGGTCCCTTACAGTTAGTTACACACACACACATAATCACATTCTCACGCAGGCAGGCACAAGCCCATAGTGCCACACTAACAAGCTCCAAATGCCCTCTTAGCCCAGCCCTGTTCTCTCTCCATCCCCCCAAAAACCCCAGGTCTCCTGAATCCTCGCCTCTATGAAGGATTGTTCTGGGTTCCGGGGCTGCACAACTTCAGTGACGCCAGCCCCCAGTAACCTCCGTGGAAGGTAGAGGGAGACTAATCCTCATGACTTCAATTTGTAGGCATGCCCCCCAGCAGCCCAGTATGTTTGATGGACCCAACTGCTAATGCCGTTACAATAGAATCAGAATCCAAAATAGATCCCTTCGAGTCTGAATATGAGGTATCATCGACCCTCAATCCCTACCCCACAGTGTGTAGCCGTAGTCTCCTCAAAGTGGAAGAGCAGGGACCAGAGGATGCAGAAGAAGAAGGCGACAAGTGGACAGCAGACTGTGACCAGGGCCACCATGGTGAAGCGGAGTCGGACCAGGGTCCCATCCCGGTCCAGTGGCAGTGGGACCTGGTACATCTTGTCAGACCTGGGGATGGAGTGGCATGCTGTGAGGGCCCAAGGCAGCAAGGCTGGGACTCAGTGGAGAAGTGAGCCCTTGTGCTTCGTCCTGAGACTGAGCCATGGCTTAGCGAGTCCAAGAAGGAAGCTATCTAGCCCCAAAGCTTGGACAGTTGCTGCCCTGGACGAGGAAGACTGACTTGAATCCCATGAAAACATTCACCCTCGATTTCAGAGGAAAGGCAATGAACCAAATCTGTGCTGCAATGGAGCTTAATAGACTGGGAGACCTCCTCACCCCTATGCCTGGATTGACACGCCTAGGACTACAGGAGCTGGCTGGTTTATTAACGAGTCTCTCATTTTAGGAACCAATCCTGAAGCCTCCTTGTAGACAGAACAGTCCATCTCTTCCCCAAGTCCTTGAGCCTCCAGACTTCAGGGCCTTCCATCAGCTCTTACTGCTTTCCCCACCAGCCCATGGTCCCTCTGCACCCTCACTCCCTTCTCAGGCTCTGTGTGTCTGCACCAGAATCCACAACAGCAAGGACTCCATGGAAACCAACAGAACCTGGACTCCTGGCTTGTCCTCCCCTGCTGCCTCACGTGCGCTGAGGGTGAAAGGCTTTGCAGAATCAGGCCTGATGCTGGCCTGAGCTTGCTGTTTACTGGAGAAAGCTGCCTAGTCAGCTTCTGGAGGCTTCCCGGTGCCCAGGGGCCTGTCCACTCCCTCTGGAGAGTAGGTAAGGGCTCCTGAGAAGTGTGACTCCCCACTCAGATGAGGGTAACTAAGGGCAGGAGCTATAATAGCTGAATATAAACCAGCAATCCTACCCCAGCACCCACTTAGTGTATAGAAGGGGAAATTGAGACCAAGAGAGGGGCAGAAACCTGTTCAGAGTCACAGGGTCACAAACTGCAACTGCAGAAAAGTCAGCTTAGGTCAGATTAGAAGGGGAGTAAAAGCGAGTGCCTGTCTGTAGGACATAGAAAGATGAAAAACAAATCCTATATGATGAGTCAGTCATCCCTGTCCTCATAGCAAAGACAGAGAAAACAAGACACAGAGAGAAGGCCTTTCCTCAAAGCCATATGCTAAGCCTGAGGGAAAGCCATCTTCAGAATTCAGGCTTCTTGTTGCCGAACTAGAGCTGCTACCAGATACATAAAGAACTCACCGCACTAGACTAGAGGGACTCACCAGATAAAGTCCCAACTCTTCCAGGCCCTGGCCTCAGGGCTCTCTCTTCTAGTTACACCCTATGGAAGAACTTGACTTCCAGGAGGCTGGCCTGCTGGCATTCTGGATCAGGCCAGGAAAACATGCCTCCACATTCTCATCTATCTCCCCCACCGCCCACCTCTGCCAGGCCCTGTCAGGCAGTCTACCCCAGTTGCTCAAGCTCCTTTCTCCCTTTAGGGGCTCAGGGTCTCCCCAGGGAGGTAGCTACAGTGAGCCTCCCCAAACAAACACATTCCTTGGACCATCCTCGAAAGGACTGAGTCCCTTAAGGCCCTTGAAGGGGAACACCTGCCCCATCCAGAACAAACCCAAATTCTGTGGTTGCAGTAGTATTAGACCCTCCTCCCAAAATCCCTCCCTGAAGCCAGCTGTTGTAGATCCCTCAGGAACCATTGGGTCCAGAAACTGAACACTAGATCCTCAGGGAATAAAGAGACACTGCCCAAGGCAGAGGGTGATAAAGTAGGTTCAAGGAACAGGCTGTTCCACTTGGAGATATGCCTGGCCTCCCTTTTTGCTGTGTGACCTTGGGCAAATCACCTAACCACTCTGGGCCTATTTCAGCAGTAACATGGGGACCATGTGTTTTAGATAAGGCCATCCCAACTTGGTCATTCCAACTTCTCCAGGCCTCAGAACAGGGAGCTCACTACCTGAAGGGCAGCTGTTCAGCCCCAATCAGTTCTAACTTCTTTATAGGTACTACATAGTTGAAAACTACTTTCATACGAGCATCCATACCTTATCTCCAAAGGTGCCTAAAGATCTTCTCAGCTTTCGGTCCAAATCCACAGTTACTAGGTGCGTCCTGAATCTAGAAACTACATATGGATTGTTTCTTTTAATCCTCACTACATTGTATTTTGCTGTGTACAATGTGTTCTGGTGTATAGTATGCACCCACGGTTTTGGCCCAAACCTTCAGGGGGAAAAATTTTCATTTTAATGTTTTAATTCAATTATTTATTTATTTATATTTAAAAACAAAACCAATTATGTATTCCAGGGTATTACTGGATCCTGGAATATACAGGGTCCAATAATACAGATATCATATTCAGATATTATATACAGATCTGTATACACAGATATCATTCATTATTGCCTTTTAGAGTTACACTCCTAACACATAAGCACAAATAAAAGAATTAAAAACATTTATATAGATGCAAAATTAGTACTACCCACATATAATGTGCGTCCTTATTTTTTCCTAAAAAATTTGGGCAAAAAAGTGCACATTATACACAGCAGAATACAGTAATTCTATGAGGTGTGTGCTATGGCCCGCATATTTCCATTTTACTGAGGCTCAGGAAGGTTAAAAACATTTGCTCAAGGTCGCATGCTAATAACTGACAAGAGCTGGAATTTCAAGCTATTTTATCATATTCCCAGGCCTGCCCATACCAGCATTTCCATTCACCTAAGGAGGAAATACAGACCAGGAATCCCTGTGGAGTTAAGAACCAAGTGCTCAACCTCTGCACACCCAGCCCCACGTAGGAGAGCAGCGGGGAAAGGGGGTCAGCTCACCAACACAGGACAGCAGCAGCCCCTGGGTAAGCACCAGGACTCTCAGAGTTAGGGACGCAGCCCTGCGTAAGCTGCACCACGTGGCCGAGCGCCCCAAGAAGGGCTGCCCAGCGGTCCAGCACGTCCATCCCCATACTCACCCAAGCTATGGTTGCGATAAGATCGTGTGTGTGCAGATCAGGAGGGAGACGGGGCGGATAAGAGGGGTGGGAACCAAGGAGGGTAGCCCGGGCCCAGCATGGGTCCGGGGTGGGGGGGGGGGGGCGGAGCAGCTGGGAGGGTGGAAGGTGGAGAACAGTGGGGGCGGGACCTGAGCCGTGGAGGCGGGACCTGAGCCCTTGAGGAGGAGCTACGAGAGGAAACTGCGCCCAGATTCTCTGCTGGGTACACCCCGCTTCTGCAGACCCAGGCCCTGGGCTCCCCCCCATTCATCTGGCGTCCCCGCATGCCATGCCTCTCTAGCCCTCATCTGTCCCACTAATTCTGGCTGCGTGGGGACAGCCGGAAGAGATCTGTTCACCAGGTTTGACCCGTTGGATAATCCACCTTGTCACCTTACCTCTCCGCAGCGAACCATCACCTGTTGAAAGAAATAAAATTAATTCAACAAGGCCCCAAATTCTCATTTCCTGAGCCATCTTTCCTGCCCCCCATTCTAACCGAGTTATCCAG
>PVKM010033287.1:0-16039 GCA_004027735.1 Carollia perspicillata
GAGAAAAAACCCACGACTGTAATCATTCCCCCTCGTGTGGGGCCCACCTGCACAGCAATTGGTACATGGTTTTGTCTTCATCACACGATGAGAAGGAAACAGCTTCTCTAACAACCAGTACTTACAGGACTTAAATAAAGCACTGTGGACAACGTTTTTGTTTAATCATTAATCCTAGAGTAGTCTACAGAAGGTAACGAACCATGTCATCTGTTGGTTCAAGTTACTGTTTTGGTTAATTTAAGCATGCTGTTTCTTCTTACTGAGGGTACCAATCTTAACAACAAAACAGTGACATCGAGTGCTCTCAGTATCCCGGTGGGAACTGAGGTCAGCTGGGGGTTAGGAATTGCCATCGCAACGCAGCCGCCCACCTGGTAATAGCTGGCTTTGGCCTCCATCATCAGTTGCTGGGTGGAGATCATCTTTTTCCTGCGCTTACACTCTTCCTTGAGGAACTTGATCTCCCCAGCCTGCTTGGTGAGCAGCTCTTTGCTCTGCTCGCAGTTGGCCAGGCTCAGGCGCAGCCGCTCCTCCACGTTGTGCAGCTGCGAGGTGAGAAACTCCTGCGAGTGCATCAGGTACTCGATGGAGAGCTGCGCCAGGCGGATGAGCTTCAGCAGCACCGGGTCCACCCCCGACTGGCAGTGCGGGCACTTCTCGTCCTCCAGCTTGCAGAAGGTGATGTTCATGATGTTCTCCTGCAGCGTGAGCACGTCCACAGCGCCCGCTACCTTGTCCACGTCGATGGCGCTCAGCCGCCGCCAGTCCACGCTCTCCAGCCGAGGCCGGAACTGGAAGAACGGCAGGGGGCCCGCAGCCGCGGCGGGCGGGAAGCAGGCCATGGCGGCCGTCCCAGCCGCGGCCCCTGGGGGGGCGTCGGGACCCTCAAGACTGTTGGCAAGGGGGTAGTAGACCTGCTTGTGGAAGGGCTGTGGGAAGGAGACAAGGCAGGGGTGGCGGGAGAGCTGTGAGTCCCGTGGCCACCACCCCTCTCGCCGCCCCTAACCTGGCATTGGCAGGCGGGGATCCCAGGCCTTGGAGTCTCTTACCATGCTTGGAAGCAAATCGGCCACCTCTGCGGGCATCGGAGGGAGCACAGTCTCCTCTGCGGGGCCGGGGCTGCCTCCGGAACCGCTGCCGCCCCACCCCTCGGCAGCAGGCAAAGGCAAGGTCCCAGGAGGCGGCGGCAGCGGCAGCCGCAGCGGCCTCCACTCTGGGCGTTCAAGCCGTTGCTATGGCAGCGTCCCCAGACGCCCCGACTGCGAGCAACGGCCCGTGGCAACCGGGAGCCACAGGCTCGCCGGCCCCCCCGCGCGGTCAGCGTGCACCCAGGGCCCTGCGGAACCAGAGAAGACCTCTTGGACGAGCCGGCATAGACACGCACCCGTCCCCCGCAAGAGGTTACCTCCTGAGTGCTGGCCTCCTGGGGCACCACCCTCCTCGGCCTTGGGCAGGACGAGCCAGATCCCTAACGTGCTGGGATCCACACCCTGGGACTTTTCGGTCCTAGTTGCCATCCTCTGGCTATTCACTACTACTCTCGCCTTAGGTTTTGAGACCACAAATAACTATTCATTCTCCCTCTCTTTTTTTTTTACACACAACTCTGAAAACATTAAGCTACGAAACTATGTAAAATTACATGGGATGGAGGTTGACTGGCTGCCAAAAGGCACAAAGACACAAAATATATTCTATATATTTTGATCGTTTTGTTGATTCCCTGAGCATATACATTTAGCAAAATTTATCGACCAGCATGCTGAAAATTAAGGGTGCGTTTTGTATATGATATCTCAATAAAGTTTTCAAAATTAAATTCATAATGTAGTTAATTCTATTTGATGGCAGGCTTTCTAAATTTCTTAGATGAAAAGTACTTTTTTAAATGCACTTTTTCTTCCTCTATGGGTTGGCCGCCTGAGTTAACTGTGTACTTCTGATAGAAGAACAAACCAAAACACTTCCACAAACATTTAATACTTTGTCTTTCCAAAAAGATGTATTTTCAAAATGTGAAAGTAAAAAACAAAAATTACACAGAGGGGAATTTAACCATCAGCTTTACCATCAGGTTTCACGGGGCCCTGGTATCTACCTTACGAACTTGTGCGGCAGCTGCATTCTGGGGTTTTTTGTTTTTCAGAGAGGCTAACAAATTTCTAGCAGCAACTTATAGACCTCAGGCCTCTCATTCTTGGGGTCTTCTGAGGGCGGCCGGTGGCTCCCACAGAGATCAATGGGGTGAGGAAAAGCCAGGCATTCCTCAATCCACCCGGCAGCCCCAGCTTGGACGGACCATCAGGAAAACGTCTGTCTTTCCTGACAGCCAGAGAACAGAAGAAAGAAAAATACAGTTCAGAATAACCAGCGGCAAAGCTGTAACATCAAATACTTTTACCACTTTCCAGGTAATGTAACCAGAAATAAGCCTAGGTAAAAGCATCCAGGAAACCGGCACGCGCTGCATATGACTTCATAGGAACCATACGCCCAAATAACGATTCATGGAACTTTGGGGGTTAAAGGGCTGTTCCGGATTCACTGCAGCAGGCATAAACATCTTAAAGATCTAGGTTTAAAATTTGAGTCTTCCATGCACCTGCTGCCTGACCTCTTAGAACAAGTTATGGCAGCCTTAGGCCTCAGACGAAAAGGCGTCAGTATACCGACCTGGCAGTTCTGCGAACTGTGGACTCCATCCACTGGGCTGCAGGGTCAGCGGGAACAAGGGCCCGGCTCTCTCTTGTTCACCGTTATATCCGCAGCACCTAGCACGGGACAGACAGGCAGAGGCCTTAATAATTTGCTGGACGGACACGTGGAGAAAGAATGATCAAACGAATTAGCCGTTTATAGTAAACGTCAGCTCCCGGCCCTTATCCTTCCTTATTTTCTGTACCTCTGGCCTGTTAGGGAGATTCACCCGTGCTCTGGGACCAAGGCCTTGGAGCTGAATGTGGGAGGATTGTCCGCACGCCCCCACTACAGTCTGGGGAAGAGGCACGCGGGCCCGAGACACCCAGCTTGGTTCTCCGCCACCACTCCGGCCCGGGCGCCACGGGGCTGGCCACGGTCGCCCCATGACCGAATCTCGTTCACAAGATGGCCGGAACAGTAAAGAAGGGGGCATGCCTTCCCGTTCCCTCCAGCCCCATCCCCAGGCAGGGACACCAGCGGGACGCCAGCGGTGCGCACTGCGGGGCCGGCTCCCGAACCCGCAAAGACAAAGGCCGGAGGACGCGGGCGCCAGAAGCGCCGCCTCTTGGAAGGCAAATGGGAGTAGGGGCTGCGGCAGCCACACAGCGGGGTCTGCTGAGCCTGCGCTCACAGACAGGGGAAGCGGGAGGAGGGCCCAGCCTCCCGGGCACCAAGATGCCTCCGGGCGCCTGGCGCATCCCAGGCCTTGGCTCACCCTCGCCGCGCGCTCCTGAGCGGACGCTGGGCGCAGCAGGCGGATGGGGGCGTCGCTGGGGACCCCAAACCCCAGGCGCGCTGCTAGTGCAGGCAGGCCGGCGGAGGCCCGGAGCAGCCAAGCGGGAAGACGTGAGCCAGCTCCTTCCAAGATGCAGGATGAAGCCTGTCTGGTCTGGGCAAGTTGTGGCGAGGCAGGCCGCCTGGCGTTCCTCCGGGCCCTCCCAGACTCCAGGCCGCTGGCGCCTCTGGATCCCCCACCCCCCTCCCGCCCCCCTCCCCTCCGAGATCCCTCTCCGGCTTCTTCTCTCGGCGTCCCAGCTCTTCTGGCAGCTGGGCGGGACCTTGCACATCTACACTGCAGCGCTAAAATGCGCTCCTCCAATCCGGCGGTTGGTGCAGACACGTGGTGCTGGGGCCGCTCTTTCTGGTGTGGGATCCTCTCCCCAAGAAGGCTGTTCAAAGAGAAACCAGATTCGCTCTAACCCTGCGGGTGGCCTGGCCTTCAGCTAGCTAATTTCACATAGGGGCTTTAGGTAAATTCACTACCAAGAAGAGACTCTTTTTTAATTGCAGAAATCTGAAAATGCAAGGGACCTTGAAGAAGCTGTCCTAATGCAGCCCTGCATTTGAGTGACGTGGAACACGGGTTAGGCACTTTGCAAGTGAAGCCCACAAGGGTTTAAACCCACTTAGGTTTCGGCCTCTCTTCGGTTTTGCCCACTTTAGGAGGAGGCATGGATCTCTGTTAGTAGAAAAATCCATGGTGCAGGGAGAAGAAGGTCGTGGGTCAAAAGTAGTGTGACCGTTTTTGAACCTAAAATTGGAACGCGTGGACAATGGGGCAAAATTCGGTATTTTAAAATAATGAGCAATGCAGAAAGTTTGCATTTTAACGACCATGAGGTTGAATCAGATTGAGACATTTAAATGCATCTTTTGTAAAATCATAGCATTTGCTGTAGCAGAAATTATTCTTCAATTTAAAAAAAGAGTAACCACATGCCCTGGCTGGTGTGGCGCAGTGGACTGCAAAACGAAGACTCTCAGGTCTGGGTCCCAGTCAGGACAGGTGCCTGGGTTGGGCCAGGTCCCCAGTTGGGGGCATGGGAGAGGCAACCTACCGATGTATCTCTCACACATGTATGTTTCTCTATGCCTCTTTCTCCCTCCCTTCTTCTCTGTGAAAATAAAGTAAAATCTTTTTTTTTTAATCAATCAGTTACTTCTAACTACAGAATTTTGGCTGGATGGCAACAGGCTGCTTGTGCTTTGCCTCGACTGTGTCAACCTTGTCGACCTCGTACCACACTTCATTTAGCATGATTTGTCAAATACAGCAACGCCTCACAAAGTAGTTATGTTGAATTCCATGCTTTAGTTTTTACTTGAAATCATTTGGCCTAGGGCAGCCTTAGTGGTATTTTTAAATCTGTCTAATTTTAAAATGCTTAAGTTTGAAAGAGAATCCAAGATCATTCTAAAAATCCTCTAAAGTGGTATGGCAAAGATTTCTAGATAGATAGTTCAGGCACTATGAAGTAGGTAAAGCTAATGCCCTTTGAGAGGGGTGGGTATGTGTGCGTGTGTGCGTGCGTGCGTGTGTGTGTGTGTGTGTGTGTGTTGATTGCTTATTTAACTCACCCAGATAGCATTAAGGCAGTGATTTTCAACAGGTGTGCTGCAAGAACCTTTTAAAACTTGCAATACCAGACTATTTAGTCAAGGGCACTGACCTCTTTTTCCTTCAATTGTCAAATAAAAAATAAAATGACAGCAGCCAATGCAGCAATAGCCATTGGTGTGAATCAATCAAAATTATATTTGTGTTTTTGTGAGGTCTGCAAAAAGATATATTTTTTGGTGTGCTGCAGAATTTTAGTAATTAGTTTATGTGTGCCATGAGCTGGAAAAGGTTGAAGATCGCCGCACTAAGGCAAAGAGAGAAGATTGCACTTGTTTTATGGATACCTTCCAGCATCCAAACTGATCTGCAGCTAGACTTCGGTTACACAAGGATAAGGAGACCGCTCAAAGTAGTTCAGCATGTGCATTTTCCTTCTTTTGGGTGTAAATATTTTGCTTTGCCCCTCAGTTTTCAAGAAAAGAACCTCTATAACGAGTTTAGTATTTTTTCAACGGACTTAATTGGGTGAAAAATTTGCCCACAACTGAGTCACGATGTACTGGCATGTCAGGCCGCCCTTGGAGATCAGTCCTAGAGGTGACCATAACAGAGCCAATGGAAGAGCAGAAGGCGATCTGATAAACAGGAAACAACCCACCTGGGGAAACGCCCAGGCTAGCCCGGGCCAGACGGACTCTCCTGAACTGCTGTTCGGGCTCGGAAGAAGTCCCCGAGGAAGGCGTTTTGTGCTTGTCGAATTGCAAGGATCTGGGAAGTCGATGTATTCCAGTGTGTTCAAATACCCTTTTAAGTTCATTAAGAAAATGAAAATGTTCACTTTTTAGGGAAGATCAAGTACAAAAAAATTGCAATGCGATTTACAGACCCAAATGAAGAGAGACTCTCCCAAATAGCTGGCCAATACTCATCAAAATTGTCAAAGTTAGCAAAGACAAGGAAAGGCCGAGGTAGTCTGTCAAATTAGGGGAATTTAAGAAATGTAACAACTCAGGATCTAGGATTTTCACTTTCTATTAAGGACACTATTAAGGCAAATGGCAAAATTTTAATAAAGTTTGATACCAAGAGTATTGAGCATTGTATCAATATTATTTCCCCAAATTTGGTAGTTGTATTATGGTATCGTAAGAGAATATTTTGCTTTTTAGGAGGTGCACACTGAAGTATTTAGGGGTACAGCACATCATGCCTGCAACTTCCAAATAAATGAGAGAAAGAGGGAGAGAATGATACAGCAAATATAGCAATGCAGCAAACTGGGGACTAGATGAAGGGTCTAGGAAGATATTTCGTCCTAGCTGTTTAACTTTTTCATAGCAGATATCAATAAATTTGTCTCATTTCAAGGAAGGCCGGAGGGAGGCAGTGTGGGTGTGTATGGCAGCTCCATGAAGTTACTAACCGGTCCCCTCCCCCCATCACCGCTGGCTGCAACAACCTTGGCGGTGCCCGCCTCCTCCTGGTGGAGAAGGGGTGCTGCAGCTTCCACAGCATCCTCAATCCAGGCGACTGCACGGAGAATAATATCCTTGTAACATCTAAATGTTGAGCTGTTAAAAGTCAGGAAAAACAAGTGACATGTGTAAAAACATTTCTTTTTAAATGACATTTCGGTAATTAGATTAGCGAACTGTCATTAGTGGAGCTCTAGCGGAGGGGTGGTTAACCTCTGTGTGTTAACCTCTGTATATGCATTCACGCCTTCTCACACACATACCACACACACAAGCTTGTGTATACACACACACAAACATATGTACAACCTGCGTTCAGAGAGGGCTCAGAGGGTAGGGAAAGGGCAAAAACTAGGGAAGGACGGGAGAAGTTGGGTGTGTGGCTAGTGACGTCAGCTGAAGGAAAGCAGTCCCTTTCCCACGGCTGCGCCTTCATCCGGGAATGTATAGGAAGTGTCTGTAACATGTGGTTTGGGTTGGAGCAGGACGTGAGTGGAAAAGCAGGAGGAGCAATGCCCATCGTCAGGTTTGGGCGGTTACCCAGGCGATCCAATCTGAATACATCACAACTTAAAAATAAATAAAATAATAAGTGGCCCCTGCCCAGGACAGGGAGGCAACATTGGCATGACTTGCCTGGGAACTTGGGACAACCTCAGGGTAGCTTGGGTTCCTTCCCACTATCTAGATGGCCTGAGAATTACAGGGGAGGGGGCAGGCGTATGGAGAACCCAGACTAGGGCAGGGTGTGGTGCGGATCAGAAGCTTTAATTATCCAAACAATCGATTTGGGCTGAAGTATGGCAGGGGCCTTACTGCAAGCCTGAAGGATCTCCAGCTGCCTCTCCACGGGTTTGCTTTGTCCAGGACGGAGCAGAATGGGCTGGTCCTTGGTCCACATGGCACTGGCAATCAGGACAAAGGTGAATGACGTGGATTTGTGAGGGGCCTGCAGTTTGTAGGGGAGGCTTGTCCAATGCAGCCTCCAGTGGGAAGCAGGCAGAAGTCTCCAAGCTGACTTAAGGAGACAGAGCAGGACCTCTGGGACCTGAGGTGCAGCAAATAGCAGAGGAGGTGGTGGGTGGGGCTGGCATTTCCCTCCTCACCCACAGGTACCGAAAAGACGCAATGACGCAAAAAGGTCATGCGGGCAGCAGGCATGCTTGAGAAGTCAGAGGTAACCAGGCACGTCTTCACCACAGTATGGTTGGGGATGAAAAAGGTCACTTGTATGACGTCCACCTTGGGCACACAGTAACCCTTCCTCCCCAGAGGGTTTAGGTCCATGATGCCCAGGAAGGGGGCCAGGGCATTTTGCTCAGAAGCACCAAAGAAGGTGACAGTGACAGGCAGTGTAACATGCTGCGGGCAGTAGGATCCGTTAGCTCCAGTTTCTCCAGCAAAGCCCTCAATATGGCCAGATGGTGCAAAACGTCCTCAAAGCAATGATTTGTCAAAGTTGCCCATCAGGGTGCAGCTGGTGCTGAAGGCAGGGACAGGGCAGGCACTGGTAGGGCTCGCAGGTCTGGGCGCTTCCGGAGGCTTTGAAGGAAGCTCAGCTTCAGGCCATGGGCGCCTTTCCGTCACTGCCCCCCAGGACTGCTGTCTGGTGGGTCCAGCACAGGCTCCTTGGGCCAGGCAGCAGATGGTTCCAGAGGGTGTGGCTTTGACATCACAACTGTTGGCAGAAGGGTGAACCAGGGTTCCCTGGCGCCTCCAAGGGTCTGGCACCTCTTCCTCAGAGCTGACATCCAGGGCTTCTCCAGCAAGAAGCAGCCTTGGGAGGGCAGGGGCCTGGAGGTCCAGGGCCAGAGGGTGTGTGCTCAGGACTGTGCCCATTGGCAGTGCCAGGGGACTCCCTGGGCCAGGGGCTGTCCCCATCGCCCACCCCAGCCACTGGGTTCTTACCCCCTATTTGCGCAAGACTATGTAAATCAGTGTCAAGTGTGTGCAGCTGGCCTGGGGGAGCTCACCCTGGGGACCTTCCCAGGGGCCTCTGTCCCCCTGGATCTGGGGAATCCCAGTCTCTGATGTGCAAAGTATTACAGGAAGCATTTGATGGGGTCCAGGGGGCACTCTGGACCCTCTAAGTCCAAGGTGAGCTATGTTCTCTAACACACAGGCTGTGGTGGCAGAAACGCTCACCCAGCCCCAGCGCAGCCCTCTGGGCCTAATACCCCACAGTAGATGGTTCTTCAGGGGGTTGTCCCTCTCTGGCCCGCAGTGCAGGGACCTTCTTCAGTTCCCAGGGACCCTCAGTAAGCGGAAACGACCATTTCAGGGCCCTGTGAGGGTTGGAGGCACCAGCTGGAGAGGAAAAGATGTGGTTACCTGGTAGACCCCAGGGGATGTGGCCCCTCCTCCTGGGCGGTAGCCCACAGGCAGGCCACCCTGGAGAGCTCCCTGCCTGACTGCGGGCTGCAAAAGGCCAGCCTCTGGCGCTGAGGGTGGAGATGGCTCTGCCTGCATGTGACGCATGAAGTCCCTTCTTGGTGGGGGTGGGGGCTCCCCTCACGGCCTTTATCCTGGGCCTGGAGACATCCCAGTGGAGAGGCTGTAAGCCTAGCTGAGTGCTCCCTCTTCCTGACTGATTCCCTGCTCTCCTAGCTTGGAGTCTGGTCCATGAACACTGTACTGGCAAGGTGACCACCACCATTCTGTGCAGCTGCTGGCGGCAGTTGGACCCCCACTGTCAACTGGCTCTGCCTTGGTGGTCACTGCTCCGGGCCCCTCCATCCTCCCAAATCCCCAGTCCTCCACGACATGGACCCTCAACCCAGACAAAGATGAACCTTTTATATTTTCCCCCTTGCTAGTTTTTCCAGAGCCTAAACAACTATCAAAAAAATTTTAGGCCAGCCCCGGCTGGTGTGGCTCAGTGGACTGAGCACCAGCCTCTGCACTGAGAGATTGCCGGTCGGATTCCCAGTCAGGGCACATGCCTGAGTTTCGGGCCAGGTCCCCAGTTGGGGCCGAACAAGAGGCAACCAACTGATGTATCTCTCACACGTCCATGTGTCTCTCCCTTTCTCTCCTCCCCGCTCTCTAAAAACAAATAAATAAAATCTAGGAAAAACATTTCGGGCTGTACTTCTGTATACTAATTAAAGAGTAATTAACTGAATGAGGGTAACCTGGTTACTCACTCGGTCCTACTCCCATCTATCCCGTTTATTAGCACCGAGACACATGGCATTTGCTCACTCCTCTCCGTTCCCCTGGCCTACCGCAGCAGCCTCCTAACTGAGCACACTGCTCACCCCTCTACAAAGTCTTCTTCACACAGCAGCCAGACTGGCCTCTTTTAAACCTGGATCCAATAATGCCAGACTTCTGCTTAAAACCCTCTGATGACTTCCTGTTGTTACAAGAATAGGTTTGAACTCCCTTTTAATTGCTTGATTTCCGTTCTGAGAAGTTCTTCAGCTCCGCTTTTATTGTTGAGACCGGAACCACAGGCAGGATCCCCCCCGGTGATGATTGGTGGTCTAGTTCTATTTACTTACAAAACTCTATCCTCATTAGATTCAGCATTTTGTTGGCGATCTTTACCACAGGACATCATTTTGGATGATGTCCTCACTGACTTCTCGTGGACGTGAAAATCACCTGCTGTTTTTGTTATTGGCATCACCTGTGGTGCGTGTCATTAACATCACCTGTGGACATGAACGTCCTCTGCTGTTTTGTCATTTAACATCACCTGTGATGTCAAAAGGGAAAGGGCAAACCAAAAAAATAAAATACCAAGGAATTCCTGAAGAGAAACTTCTTCCATTATTCTCTTAGAAGGAAGAGTAACATTTGTATAACACTTTATAATTTACAACAACCTTCACACTTCATGATACGTCAAAACAAATCTTTGAGGCGCTCAGGATCACAATCACTTTACAGATAAAGGTAATGTTAGAAGTGCGTGACAAACAGAGACGGGAGGAACCAGGTGATCGGATCCACATGCCTTTATCTGATGCTGCGCTTACAGGCAGGCTGAGTCTGGACCGACTGCAGCCCTGGAGGAAGGCAAGAGTGGGGTTTTTAAAAGAAAAAGTGGGGAGGCTTGTGGGGGGACGGGGAGGGATTAGTCTTTTGTTCTTCTGGGAGGGCGCCTCAGAGTTTCAGGATGTGAGTTGGGACAGTGGGTTAGTTAAATGCCACACGGTTGCCAGGTACAGGAGGGTCCGTCTGACCACCAGCCACTGTGGCTGGCGCCAGAAGTCTACTGTGCGAGGTGGGAGTTTTGATGAAGCCTCAAGCTATCAACTAAGTTCAGATAACTGAGTCACCAGCAGTCCAGCGGGTTGGAAAACTGGCCTGGCTGGGTCGTGAGGTCTTGTGGGTTAGGAAACTGGCCTGCCTCTTTCAGGTAACTTAGATAAGACTCGTGGTATGGGATTACATTTCTTGGATGTGAATCCTCTGCATTTCACATTATATTATACTGCTTTCCACCACAACTAATCTGGGACTTGGGTTGTTGTGTTCTCCCCCCCTCCCGCCTCAAAACCATTTCCTTTGCCCTAGTTCCCTTTAGAATAGAAGGCTTTCTGCTTTTACTTTCCTTCGTGTAGCTTCAGGAAATCACAAATCCACTATGCTATAGGGTTAGCCAAAAAGTTCATTTGTTCTTTTTTTCTGTTAAGATGTCTTTAGTAACTGCTTAGTTGTCTTTAACTTCATTTGAAACAATTTTGTTAGATTGTATTGTGACAGCTGTTATACCAGCAAGCGTTTATAAAAGAACTTGTCGCAATTGGTGAATTTTTGTGTGGCCATTTTAAGATTGAAAATGGAAGAAAATATGCAACACTTTCAGCATATTATGCTTTATTATTTCAAGAAAAGTAAAAATGCAACTGAAACACAGAAGATTTGTGCAGTGTATGGAGAAGGTGCTGTGATGTACTGAATGTGTCCAAAGTGGTTTGCGAAGTTTTATGCTGGAGATTGCTGGGTGGGTACACCAGCTGAAGTTGACAGAGATCAAACTGAGATACTGAGAGCAATCCATGGGATGCCACATCATACTCAAAATATTCAAATCAATGACGTTATTGGTGAAAATGAAAATGTGTCTTTCATGGAAAAAAACTGAACGGACTTTCTGGCCCACCTGATGATTCTAACTCAGGAGTTCTTCTAAAGTGTGAGGTAGCACCAATGTTGTACATACAACCTACTCGCTGGTCAAGTTTGCACTTGACAACACTTAACACAGAAAAGGTTCGCTGTTTTACCCCATGTAAAAAACCACTGGTGTCTCCTGGGTGTGTTGGAGACGCTGGATGAAGTGGCCGTGAACAAACCTAATGCCAAATTAAGTAACTTGAACTTTATCTTGTTCCAGTTCTTATCTCTTTTGTTGACGCTCTTCTGATGAGCTCAAGACACAAAAATCCCTTGTAACAGGTGATTTTTTTTTTTTTTTAGAGCTGACGTTGGACACACTCTCAAGAGCCCCTCGCTCTCTTAGCTGCGGTGCCTCCCTAGTTTCTTCTTCACAGACTCTGCCAGGATTCTGCCATCTTTTGTGGACATGCTGGTCCACTGGACGGTTGGCGTGGGGGTCGGGGAGGGTCCCCAAACTTCGAAGCCATTCTCATTAAGTGCCTTAGGTCACTAATGTACTTCTCTTGTTGTCCCTGAACTACAGCGGCCTCTACCAGCTCACTCCTGTTCTCCTGACCTTATCTCAAGCTTTTCAGTTCAGTCTGCATTTGCTCCGAGGCCCTCTGCGGCAGCCAGCAGGCCCTGTGCTTCCTCGTGTCTAACCGTCCATTCCGAGACCTCAATTTCAGAGGCTTTCAAGCTCCCCTCTGCCTTCTCACCCCAATGCCGCGGCGTTACCTTCCTCTCCAAACAGCACATCTGGAAACCTGGCCTGCTGACGTCCTCCTCTCGCTTACCTAGCACGCGGAGACCAACCCCAAAAGACTCGCAGCCTGCGCATGCGGACTCCGCGGTCGCCACCTAGACTCGCCGGCTGCCTCCCTCCCGCCGCCCCGCCGGAGGCGGTTTGAAGGTGCCTGACAGCTCCGCTGCGGGCCGGACGCAGTCTCGTCCCGTGCTTCCACGTTACCCTATCAGAGGCGGGGCGGGGCGCTGAGGTCCGCAGCCAATCAGCGCGAACCACGACTCTGACGAGCCCCGGGGAAGAGCGCTTAGGAAGAAGGCGACTGGACGGTGGCGGCGCCTGGGCGTAGCGTCGCCCGGGCCCCGCCCACCGCTGCCTTCCTCGGTGGGCGCCAGCTGCCGCCGAGGCCTGAGCGAGCGCTGACTTCGGGCGGGCGCAGCTGCAGTCTGAGCGCCGGCGGGGCTGGTGGGCCAGCTCTCTTGTTTTTCTCGCTGCCGCACCCTCGGACATGGTGGCCCCTGGCTCTCTGACCAGCCGACTGGGCTCCGTGTTCCCCTTCTTGCTTGTCCTAGTGGACTTGCAGTATGAAGGTAAGTCCTGCTCTGCCCCGGCGAGAGGAGTGGACTCGGGGGTCAGGTCCCCTGTCATTTCCCCGCCAGCGACCAGGCGCCAGTCTCCGGGTGGCCCGGGCGGTGAGCGAGAGCCGGGACTGCGCGTCTCCACTTGGGCCTGAACCCGCCCCGGGGGTGGGCTGGTCCCCGGTTCCGGGTTTGTTTGGGGAAGAAGTGCCGGGACCGACGGCACGGTGCCAGAAAAGGGGACTTGGAGTGAGGAGCCGCTCCGAAGGGGTCCGAGGAGCGGGGAGAGTAGGGAACGGGACAGCGACTTTTGGGGCGTCCTGAGACTCGGTGACTTGAGCAGCAGTCCTGTTCGGCCTCGCTTGGGACCCTGGCTTGGCGACTGGGGACACTGTCGGGCAGTGGGGCTGGGAGGAGGCGGTAAAGGTAGCCAAAGCGGAGCCTTCTTTCGCTCTGGAGTTCCGAGGGAGGAAGTATGTCCTGCTGAGTGAAGGGGACAATGTTGACTGTTAAAAGTGAGTTTTCCATCTCATTATTATACCGTGTCTTGTATAGATGTTGTCAGGTTGGCGCGTTTAGAAACCGGTGCTGGAATTAAGCTCCCGGAGGGCAAGGCGCAAAGTTTGTGGTTTTACAACTCCTGGCGTGATATGGTTCAATTTAGGCTGGCTTTCCTTTTACAGGTTTTCTGGAGTGGGGGTGGAGGTGGGGGAAAGGTCCCCTTAAGAAGATAAGAACATCTGCATTTCGCTTCAGGCGCACAGATTGGACTGTTGGTCCCATATTAGGTATCAGCCGAGTAAGAATTAAAGCTGAAAGTGCCAATTGAACTAATGCTCCTAGCTTGGTTACTGCGAGAAACCAGGGAGTATAATGACATACCAAATAAATACACTGATCTGTTTTCATTCTCCTGAGAAGGGCTAGTAGTTAAGGAGATAAAACTAAACATTTTAATATGAGGCTTAATATTAGACAAGAGGGAGCGAGGAGCTGAAGCTGGGAGTAGTTTCTGGTAAAATAGCCTTCTAAACTTAAAAAAAGGAATACTTCCCAGTGTTTAGGTTTTGTGTATGACAGTGGTTTATTTATCTTTATTGTTTTGGCTCCCCCAGTGACTATATATATTTTTTTGAACCAAAAATCAGACCATGTGTCAGGACAACATTGGGACAGAGAATTTGACATTGAGGCTGCCCTAGAAAATCTACGGAATTTGAATTTGAATGCCAGGACCACATTAATATGGGTCATGTATTCCAGTTCTCTTGCATTCTCTAATGTTAACCCCCATCCTCTTCAAATGTAGCATTTATGTCCAGTTACCGTTTATGATTTATTTTGGCCACTTAAGAGAAAGTTGTGTACATTCTGTTTAATGCCAGTCATTTTAAGTTGCAAATGGTGCACACTCTTGTATGATTTGCTTGTCCCACTAGCTTTTGGGTTACCTTTTTAGAATTACTGTTCTGTATATGATTCTGTAGGACGCTAACAGTCCATTTCTGTCCCGTGATATTTTCCGTAAGAAGAAACCTCATTGGAGTGCTTTTCTGTATAGGAGGCATTGGTGACGTTTGTCAAACAAGTGCCAGAGTACTGCCTTTATAAAGTAGCAGGACTTGGTACAGGTGGCAGGGAAGAAAGGAAAAGCATCTTAAATTTATTGAAGGTCTGCTGTGTGCCAGCCACCTTTTTGTAAGGGATCTCTTTTATTTATGGAGCTATGTGACATTATTCCTACTTTACAGATGACGAAACTGAGGCTCCAAGTTTAATGAACATGCGTAAGTCACATAGCTGTTAACTCCAAGATCCTTAAGTTGAATTCAAGTTATTTGACTCTGAAGTTTTTCCGTGTACAGGCTGGAGATAGAAGTTAGTGGTTGACAACATCATGTGGGCCCCATTATTTGTAAGTGGTGGCAGCTGAGAAAAATCAGAATTTTTTGGTTGTTTACCGCCAGCAGTAATGAATCAGAAGGTGAGTTTCTAGGATGTTTAATACAGTGGTTCTCAACCTTGAGTGTGCATGAGGCTGTCACCCTGGATGGCTTTTAAAAACAGAGTTCAGGTCCCCACCCCCAGAGTTTCTGATTCAGTAGGTCTAGGTGTGCTGAAATTTTGCATCTAAAAAAAAATCACTGATGAGAATAACTGGTATAATAAGTTATATAGAGGAGTTAAGTTCGGTATCTGCTATGTACTAGACACTAAGTTTGGTGATGGGACCCGAAAGTTAAGTAAGAACCTCGGACTTAGATTAGCAAACTTTTAGTTCCTGTTTTCCCAAATATTAAATTCTATGTCAGGAATCAGTAGTCTCAGAGTCCTTCGGAGGCATGCAGATCTGCGTGACTCCACTACTCTGACCCAGGCTCGGAGAAGGAAGACGTAAGGGAGCATGGGTTTGAGGGTAGTGACTGTGAAGCAAAGAGTTGCATAGGAGGATGCAGAGTGTCATCGATAATTAGCTCAGTTGGCCTAGTTTATTCTAATTTAAAAACGTTCATCTTGTCTTTTTTTCTCCTATGCTTTTTTTGTTACTTGTAACCCAGAGAAAAAATATGTAATTTTTTATGAATTGAAAGTTTTAGCTCCCTCTTTCAAAAGACCTTTGAAAGGGGGAAGTACAAAGCACTAGATTAGGGGTAGGATTTTTAGAGCAGAAAGAAAACTTTAGCAGAATCTACTTTAGTATTCTCATGTTACAGATAAGGAAGCTATTTTAATTCTTTGCTAATGGTTCGCTAATGGTTCGCTAATGGTTCATTCTATTTGGTGACTTGAGTAGGAACACTGCCAAACCTTCTTTTATCCCTTTTTCTTCCTTAACATGCTACCTGAACCCAGTTTTTCTTTAGTTCACTGAACTGACCTGACTAAGCCATGTGTTGGCCATAGTGAAAAGAACAGTTTACAATGTATACGTGTAGATTTCACGGTGGCAGCAGAGTAGGTAGAAGCCTCACTCACCTCCTCCCAGGATCAACCTGGAATTACAACTAAGTTAAAGAACACTCACCTTGATTAACCAACTGAAGACTAGCTGAAGAGGAGTTTTATAACTGAGGATTTACAGAAG
>PVKM010033288.1:0-16045 GCA_004027735.1 Carollia perspicillata
CTTCTTCCTTTCCAGTCTGGATGCCTTTTATTTCTTCTTCTTGTCTGACTGCCATGGCTAGGACTTCCAGTGCTATGCTGAAAAAGAGAGGTGAAAGTGAACATCCCTGTCTTGTTCCCAATATTAAGGGGAATGTTTGTAGTTTTTGCCTGTTGAGTATGATGCTGGCAGTGGGTTTGTCATACATGGTCTTTATTATGTTTAGGTGTGTTCCCTCTATTCCCACTTTGCTAAGTGTTTTTTAATCATAAATGTGTGCCAGATTTTATCAAATGCTTTTTCTGCATCTATTGAGATCCTCATGTGATTTTTATCCTTCATTTTGTTTACATGTGAATCACATTTACTAATTTGGTAATGTTGTACCAACCTTGCATTCCTGAAATAAATCCCACTTAGTCATGATGTATGACCTTTTTAATGCATTTTTGTATTCAGTTTGCTAATATTTTGTTGAGGATTTTAGTGTTTATGTTCATCAGTGATATTGGTCTATATTAGCTTTTTCTGTAGTGTCCTTACCTAGTTTTGGATTTAGGATAATGGTGGCCTTGTAAAATGAGCTTGGGAGATTTCCCTGCTTTTGAATTTTTTAAAAAAGATTTTATTTATTTTTTAATCTTAGAGACAGGGGAAGGGAGGGAGAAAGAGAGAGAGGGAAAGGTCAATGTGTGAGAGAAACATTGATTGGTTGCCTTTAGCGTGTGCTGACCAGCAACCCAGGCATGTGTCATGTAGGGGAATCAAACCAGCAACCCTGTAGTTCACAGGCCAGTGCTCAATCCACTAAGCCACACCAGCCAGGGCCTCTTGAATTTTTTGAACTGGTTTGAGGAGAGGTGTTAGTTCTTCTTGGAATGTTTGGTAAAATTCACCTGTAAAGCCATCCGATCCAGGGCTTTTGTTTTTTTGGGATCTTTCGATTACTACTTCAACTTCACTAGGTGTAATATGTCTATTCAGATTCTCTGACTCTTCCTGATTTAGTTTTGGAGGATTTTGTTTCAAGGAATTTAACCATTTTGTCTACGTTGTCCAGTTTGTTGGCATATTATGAACAACTGTTCATAATATTTTTTTACAATCCTTTGTAATTCTTTGGTCTCAGGTGCTATTTTTCCTCTTTCATTTCCTCTTTAATTTTATTTATTTGGGCCTTTCTCTTTTTTCCTTGATGACTCTGGTTAAAGGTCTGTCAATGCTATTTATCTTTCCAAAGAACCAGCTCTTAAATTCATTGATCATTTGTATAATTTTTTTAGACTGTATATCGGTTATTTCTGCTCTGGTCTTTATTATTTCCTTCCTTCAACTCACTTTGGGCTTTGTTTGTTGTTCTTTTTCAAGTTCCTTTAAGAGTAAAGTTAGATTGTTTATTTGAGATTCTTGTTGTTTGTTGAGATAGGTCTGCAGTGCTATAAATTTCTCTCTTAGGATTGCTTTCCCTGTGTCCCACAGATTTTGGATTGTTTTGTTCTCATTTTCATTTGTTTCAAGGTATCTTTTGATTTCTTTCTCAATCATGTTGTTGACCCATTCATTGTTTAATAACATGTTATTTAGCTTCCATGTCTTTGTGTGTTTTTCAGTGTTCTTCTTGTCAGTGCTGTCTAGTTTCATAGTATAGTGGTCAGAGAACATGCTCGGTATGACTTCAATCTTCTTAAATTTACTAAGACTTGTCTTGTGTCCTAATATGTAGTCTATCCTAGAAAACGTTCCATGTGCACTTGAAAAGTATGTATATTCTACTGCTTTGGGGTGAAATGCTCTGAAGATATCAATGAAATCCATTTGATCTAGTGGGTTGTTGAAGGACTATCTCCTTGTCGATTTAGTGTCTGGGAGATCTATCCATTGAAATCAATTGGGTGCCAAAATCCCTAACTATGACTGTATTTCTGTTGATCTCTCCCTTTATGTTCATCAAGATATGTTTTACATATTTAGGTGCTCCTGTGTTGGGTGCATAAACATTTACTAGGGTTATGTCCTCTTGTTGGATCGTTCCTTTTATAATTATGTAGTATCATTCTTTGTCTCTTATTATAACCTTGGTTTTAAAGTCTATTTTTTTAATGTAAGTATTGCTACACCAGGTTTTTTTTTCCTTTCCATTTCCATGAAATATCTTTTTCCACACCTTTGCTTTTAGTCTGTGTATATCTTTTGATCTGAGGTAAGTCTCTTTAAGGCAGTATATATATGGGTCTTGTTTTCTTATTCAGCTACCCTATGATTTTTGGTTGGACCATTTAAGCCATTTACATTTAAGGTGATTTTTGATAGATACATATTTAGTGCCATTTTATTGTTAGACTATGTTTCTTTGGTTTTGTTGTTGTTATAGTTGTTTCTCCTCTCCTTCTTCTTCCTTCTTCTTCCTTCTCCTCCTCCTCCTTTGTCTTCTTCAAGCAAGCCCTTTAACATTTGTTGCAGTACTAGTTTGGTGTTAACAAACTCCTTTAGCTTTTTCCTGTCTGGGAAGCTCCCTATTTCTCTTTCAATTTTAAGTCAAAATCATAGCCTTGCTGTGTAAAGTAGCCTTGGTTGTATGTCCTTGCTTTTCATCACCCTGAATATTTCGCAATACTCCCTTCTGGCCTGAAATGTTTCTGATGAGTAATCAGATGACAGTCTACTTGGTACACTCTTGTATGTAACTACCTGCTTTTCTCTTGCAGCTTTTAGAATTCTCTCCTTGTTTTTAAGCCTTGCCATTTTACTTATGATATGTCTCAGTGTAGGCCTCTTTGTGTCCAAACTGTTTGGGACTCTTTGAACTTCCTGGACTTGTGTGTCCTTTTCCTTCACTAGAGTAGGGAAATTTTTCAGTCATTATTTCCTCAAATAGGTTCTCCATCCCTTCCTCACTCTCTTCTCCTTCTGGTATTCCCATGATGTGGATATCATTATACTTCATGTTGCCCAAAATGTTTCTTAAGCTCTCATCATTTTCTGGAGTTCTTTTACTTTCTGCTACTCTGCTTGAGTGGTTTTATTTAATTCATCTTCCTAATCACTGATTCAATCCTCTCGTTCATTTAACCTACTGCCTATTCCTTCCAGTGTATTATTTATTTCAGATATTTCATTCTTTATTTCTGAGTGGTTCTTTTTTATGGTTTCTATATGTTTTTTCATGCTGTTGAGTATTCTTATAATCATTACCCTAAACTTTCTATCTGATAAATTGCTTGCCTCCATTTCATTTAATTCTTCTGGAGAATTCTCTTGTTCCTTTGTTTGGGGTCTGGTTCTCTGTGTTCCCATTTTGGCTGTTTCTTTGTATTTGCTTCTGTGTATTAGGTAGAACTGCAAAGACTGGTGCAGGACTTTGTCAGACACTGTTTGTGACTTGCCCTGGGCAACCTGTTTGGACCTATCAGTGATCCACATGTGGCTCTTTGCTGGGCCTGTTCATGTGCAGAAAGAACCAGGCTGTGCACCAACACTGGCTTTTACCAGCACCAGGCCCAGGGGAAGGTCAACTAAAGTCTCAGAGCTCCCAGAGATCCACCTTATTTGTTAAATTTAATCAGTGATATAGTTTCAAGCTAGACTCAGCAGCCTGGCTGAAGCTCCACAGGGTGGGGCAGAGTAATTCCTTCAAGTGGGGCTATTGTTTCTCCAGGCTGATGCCACTTGGAGGGGAGTGCTCAGCCTGAGAAAGATGGTTCCTGCAAATGAGAAATGACTCAGCACATGGATTCTGGTGGCTATTCCTTCAGTGCTGTCCCCAGAGCCACTACCCCAAGACTCTCCTCAGGTATCTCTAGTCCATTCTGTCCTCCCTCTGCCAGAGCCCAGGTTAAGTGGCTGCAATAAAATCTTGTGCATTGGCTCTTTAAGAGGCTCCCTGAGTCTCCAGCCATTTCTCCCCGGCAGACAGAAGCCCTGCTACTTTACACAGGTAGATATCATCTGGGTCCCTTTCCTGGCTCTCCTGCTGTAGGATGGGGAGCCCATCTTGGGGTTTACACCCCGCACTTCTCAGGGGAACTCCCCACTGGCTACTGATATATCCCTCTAGAACTTTAGCTGTCACCTGTGGGAGTCCAGCCAGCCCTCTCGTGCTCCTCCATACTCCATACCAGTCGAGTTGTGGTGAAGTGGTTTATTTTATCTGTCTGGTGTATAAGGGTTGTCTGTGGCTAGTGTTCAGTTGGTTATTCAGGATTTCTCTACAATTTAGTTGTAACTCCAGCTTGGTCCTGGGAGGTTAATGTAGCTTCCACTTATTCCTCTGCCATCTTGGGTGTTCTGTGGTTTTACTCTTAGTCTTAGGAATTAAATACTGACATATTTAGAGATAAAAGGCTATGGTATCTCCAACTTATTTGCTAATGAGCTCAGAAAAAAATAATACATGTATGTATACACACATAGGGAATATAATAAAGCAAGAAATTGTTTAGTCTGGATAGAATATCTGGGAGTTCCCTATACTATTCTTACAACTGTCCTATGTTTCTCAAATTACATACCAAAGTAAAAGTTACAAAATAAAAAAATCCCAGCAATTAGAGAGTATAGGAGAGTAGAGACTATGTTCTTTACTTTTTTGTTTGAAATTTCCTACCACTGAAACAATTCCCTATACGAAGTCTCAGGTACGGTTTGGGTGGCACTGACCCTGCGCTATGGGAGAGCCTAGATACCTATTTACAACATCAGGGGCCAGGAAGTTTGAGCTAAGAGGTCACCTGAATTTGTGGTGCCGTACTCCACATCTTGTCCTATCAGCTCCTAACACCAAAAGGAAATAACTTTACAATCTTATTTTAATAATGTTATTTTTTTCTGATGATAAAAGTAATATCAGCCCTGGCTGGTATAGCTCAGTGGATATTGAGTACAGGCTGTGAACCAAAAGGTTGTCAGTTCAATTCCCAGTCAGGGCACATGTGGGCCGTGGGTTGCGGGCCAGGTCCCCAGTAGGGGACGTGTGAGAGGCAACCACACATTGATGTTTCTCTCCCTCTCTTTCTCCTTCCCTTCCCCTCTTTCTAAAAATAAATAAATAAACAAACATTTTTTAAAAAAGTAATACCAATCCTTTCAGGGGGAAATCTTATATAAAGGCAACTATAAACCAGAAAATTAAAATCACCTTTCAGACATACATTGCCTCTATCACAAAAGGAGTTTTTAGTAGGACAGATGAGATACCTAAAACCTCAGAATTTAGATTAGACTCTCATACCTTTCCTTACATGGTTTTGGGGATATAAATGTAAGCCAGAATGATAGATTAATTTGTCTTAAGTTCTTATTCAATTAGAATAGAATTGTGAAAGAAAAGCCAAAGATCATATGACTCAGATGACAATAAGAGATGCATATGCAGAGGTGATATTAAAAATATTTGACAACCCACGGGTACACCAACCAATTGAAACCAATCAGAAACAATGTACATTTGATCTTTGCAGCTGATAGACCCTTTAACTCCTGGGTTGTTGGGAATTCCAGGAATATCTTGAAAAGCACTAACTATTCACTATTTTAACAATTAATAGAGCCACGGTGGTATATTCTAGTTAAATGCCAGCTCTGTGCTTGAGGGAATATGAACTCTAATAACTGGTTTATTCCAACTCTCATGAGAGATATGCCAAGTTTAGGTTCATATGCAGTCTATACTAAACTCTGAGGGTAGTGACTTAATTCTCCCCAGAGCTCCAGACAAAGTGAAGACCCTGGAGTAATTTGAGTATAGCTCAAAAATGTTAATGACTCACCCACTTTTCAAGAGCTCCTGAGCCAAAACACAACCCATTTGGTATGGCAAAGGCAGGGGGAGATGGAAGAAGGAAGATATGTGGGCATTATTCACACTGGCTAATAAATTTTCCCTTTTGGTTACAGAGACTCTAGAGCAAAACAAATGCCTTCAGGGACAGTGAAGTGTGAGTCATGGGCTGAGAATAGAGATGAGCTTCAGTGCAACCACCTGCAAAACCTTCTATTATACATATTTTTAGAGGAGTGGATTGACGAACTACTCCATGAAACAGTTAAATTTTAGAAGTTCATTTCTAATTTCAGGCCTGGGGCTTTTAAAGAAGAGTATTTCCCATTATTTACCCATGCCGAGAGAATACTGTGTTGGTTACAGTACACGGGCACATCACAGCTGTTCCTGTGAGTTATAAAAGATGGGGGGATCAAGGCTGGGTCTTTGATTTCTTACACAGTGCCTGGCTCAGGATCATAAGTAATTAATTGCTTGCTTAATAAATGCTTTTTGATGAGGAGGAGGAGGATGCTATCAGAGATGACCTTGCTCACTGGGTCACAGGTTGCATTTATAAGCCATTGTCTCTTCAGGGAACCAACCTGAAACCAACATAGTCAATTTCTAAGTGTACGATAATATTCATATAACAGGCAGTGATATAGGAAAAAATAAATGTAAATCTGAGCTGTAAACTCTATTCTTACCTAGCTTAACTTCCAAGTCCACTGGTATTTGTTTTTTTCCCCATTTCAAGGATACTCTCAAAAAACTTCCATAATCTGGAAGACTGGATTACTATATCAATGTCACCTACAAATATGGAGAGAGTACTGACCAGCTCCTAATCCAAGCCACCCAAAAACCACCACAGGGACATCCATTAAGTACTTACCTTAAGTAGGCACTTTACATGCAGTATTTGACTTGAAGACTTTACACTAATGGCTGCACTACAATCCTGCTCTACACCATTTTCTCCATGTCCACACTTTAAAATACAGTTTTCCACACTCTCTAGCCAAAAGCTATTGTTTTGTTTCCCTTGTAACATAGTTAGCAACTTCCTAGGTAAAATGCTTCTTTCTAGGTTGTCTGTGCAAATAAAAAGTACGTGCTGGGTGAGGTTAAGCAGACTTTTAAAGGCCCCCAGAGTAAAATTTGATGCAAGAGAACAGAAGTCTGTCTGTGACTTCATCACTGAGGTAGTATGTCACCTGAAAGATGAAGAAAATGATCAAGAAAACTATTAGGTTATCAAAAAAGTTCTTTTAGTTTTTTCCATCTGATGGCTCTAGCAGTCTTAGTTGTCTTTAATGTCATTCAAAATAATTTCATTACATTGTATTGTAACAGCTGTCATATCAGTGTGCACTTTTAAAAAACTTATCAAAATTGGTGAATTTTTGTGTAACCATTGTAATATTGAAGATGGAATAGAATAAGGAGCATTTCTGGCATATTATGTTTGTTATTTCAAGAAAGGTAAAAAGACAACCAAAATGTAAAAAAAGATTTGTGCAGTATATGGAGAAAGTGCTGTGACTGAACATGTCAAAAGTGGTTTGCGAAGTTTCTTGGTACTATTGACATTTTGGTCAAATAATTCTTTGCTGTGGGGCTGTCTTATGCACTGGAAGATGTTTAGCAGAGCCCCTGGCCTCTACCCACTAGAAGCCAATAGTGGGAGATAGCCAGATGATATACTCAGGATATCCAAATCAATCAAGTTATTGGTGAAAATGAAAAATGTGTCTTTGATTTCATGGAAAAAGACTAAATGGACTTTCTGGCTAACCCAATATTTATCAGTTTGAGAAAACTGTCACCATGGAAAATGTGGATGAAAAAGGAGTATATTACTAAATCTGACAAACTCAGGTTAGGCCTGCATGGTGGCTTTACAAACTCAGAGACCACATAAGATGGTCTGAAATTAAAACTTTCTAACTAAAAGCAGTTTGAGGTGGCTAGTCATGTCCCCGGGTAGTATTTTTCCCTAACAAAGGTCAAACCGAATCTGTCAGTTGTCTTTTTGCATAAGATAACATACCAGATAACATCCTTTGGAATATCAAAGAAATTTCCATTTTTCCAGGCCCCTCAAGGCACAAACAATGCACCAGAGCAGAGCCACAAATCCCTTGTTATTATTATCATGTTAATTTTAACTCTTAACTTCTCTATAGCCTATGTAAAAGAAGTATGTGTCTATAATCAGGAGTGTCCAACCATGCAGTCCAGGATGGCTGTGAATGCAGCCCAACACAAAATCATAAATTTACTTAAACATTATGAATTATTTTTTGTGATTACATGTCACAATGTATTTAATGTGTGGCCCAAGACAACTAACTCTTTTTCCATTGTGGCCCAGAAACACCAAAAGGTTGGACACCCTTGGATTCCTTTTACTTTTTACCCAATCTTAGAGACCCCCCTCTCCTGCTTCCCCCCACCTCCCTAATTTATAAACAATAAATTTCATGTAACTCCATTACATCTTCCCTTTTGATGCTGGTGTATAAAGTAAGCGGTAAAGCTGCCATTTTCTAAAGCATATACTCAATCCCTTGAAATTTTGCTTCCCAGAAATTGTTGTTAGTTTTGTTCAAGTAAACTCATGAAAGTTCTTACAGGTTTGGATATTTCTTACATGGACAAAAAATCTTGGTAAAGAACACATTTTAGTAGACTTCTGCTCAAGATGGAGGTGTAGGTAAACATGCTTTGCCTCTTCATACAACTACACAGAAAAAAATTACATCTAAACTACAAAACAACTATCATCCAGAACCAGCAGAAAATCAAGCTGTATGGAAGTCTGACACCCCAAGATTTAAAGAAACCACATTCATCTGGCTGGTGTGGCTCAGTGGATTGAGTGCCAGACTGCAAAGCAAAGGGTAGACCAGTTCAATTCCGAGTCAGGGCACATGCCTGGGTTGCAGGCCAAGTCCCCAGTAGGGGGCATGTGAGAGCAACCACACATTGATGTTTCCCTCTCTTTCTCCCTCCCTTCCCCTCTCTCTAAAAATAAATAAATTAAATAATTTAAAAAATAAAAAAGAAGAGCCACATTTATCCACATGGGTAGGAGGGGCAGAGACAAGGAGAGAGGTAGAGCAGGGCAGAGAGGCATGGAGCTGTAGGAGTGTTAGGAGAGACAGAGAATTGAGGTGGTGGAATTAGCAGTTCTACATTCACGTGTGGTGGATAAAAATTGGGAGGGATAACTTGGGATCGAGGAATCCCAGCCCCAAACCAGACCACCCAGCAGCCCAGGGTTCCAGTGCCAAGAAGATAAATCCCAGTAACTTCTGCCTATAAAAACCAGTGGGGCTTAGGGAGGCAGAAGAAACTGCCAGATTATCAGGAGATTCCTTTTAAAGGGCTTACAAAAACTGAGGACTTACACAAATCCAACCCAGCTGGGATTTGGAACCAGAGCAACAGCTGGAAGGGCACAAGTTGCATATAGGCTGGAAACAGGGCGAGTGCTGGGGACAGCTTCCTCCTGGGCAAACCTCCAGAACCCAGATGGCAGCATTGTCCCCTCTTCGAGCCCTCCCCTTACACAGAGCCACATAGCAGTGAAACCATTTGCCCCGCCCTGGTGATCACCTAAGGCTCTACTCCATACAATTTATAGGTCCACTGTTCTACAACAGGCCACACTACTAAGACAGGGAGTCAAAGCAGCTCTACCTAATACACAGAAAAAAATACAAGGAGGCTACCAAAATGAGGACACAAAGAAATAGAGCCCAACTGAAAGAACAAAAGGAAACACCAGAAAAAGAATTAAACAAAATGGAGATGAGCAACCTATCAAATGCAGAGTTCAAAACACTGGTTATCAGGATGCTCAAAAAACTCATTGAGTACGGCAACAACATAAAAAGATCCAGGCAGAAATGAAGCTTACATTAAGTGAAATAAAGAAAAATCTACAGGGAACCAACAGTGGAAGGAATGAAACTGAGTATCAGATGAATGATTTGGAACATAAGGAAGAAAAAAAGCATTCAATCAGAACAGCAAGAAGAAAAAAGAATTTAAAAAAACCATAGAATAAGAAACCTCTGGTACATCTCCAAATGTACCAATATCTAAATCATAGGAATGCCAGAAGAAGAGGAAGAGAAAGAATTTGAAAACTTATTTGAAAAAATAATGAGAGAAAACTTCCTTAATTTGGTGAAAAAAAGTAGACATACAAGTCCAGGAAGCACAGAGAGTCCCAAACAAGTTGGGCCCAAAGAGGACCATGCGAAGACACATCATAAGTGGGACCCTCTCTCTTCTTCTGTATGACATTGTTGTAACTCCATACAGAACTCCATGTCGTAACTCCATGCTGCCCAGATCTGGTAGCCATCCAGCAACCATGAGGAAAATTAAATTCAATAAGGCCACCATGGCAGAAATGAAACCTGCTCTTTGATGACATTATTGAGTCATCCTAGAAGTGGCCAAACTCAGTATTTCTTATCAGTGATAGACATTAGAAAATTTCCCTATCATTTAAGCCATTTGAAGTTGAGTTTTATGCTACTTGCAGCCCAAAGCATCCTAATTGATACAATTTGCTTCACAATTCTGTGGAAGGTGGCCCTTGGCCAGACCTCCTCACCTGTACCAGTTCATCTGTTAAGTAAACAAGCTGAATTCCCAAGGGCCATGCAGAGAGCCTCCCTGTTATTTTTCCCCAGCTGTATTTATGAGAACAAAATTAATTTCTAGCCCAAGAATTAAACATTGCTGCTCCAGCTAAAAGATTTTAACAATACAATAGCCTTTTTTTTTTTTGCAAGAGAAGCAGATCCTGATATGTTCTAAATAAGCTACAAGGAGGCAGAGGAGTAGGAGGGGAGGCAGAGAGAGGCAAAGGGGAGGCAGCCATTAAAAGAAAAAAAGGAAGAGTTGACAAATCCCACTCATGTCTAGCTATTCTGAATTGTCAGCTTGAGGCTGACAGCAGGCTGGGTAGTGTGCGTCTAACTTCAGCAAATAGATAAATCACCTGGAGATCTTATTAAACTCAGGTATTGATTGATTCAATAGGTCTGGGATGGGGTCTGAGGATCTTTATTTCTAACAAGCTCCCAGGTGATGCTGATGCTGCTGGTCTGAGAACCAGTCTGCAGGGGGGTCACAGAGGCCTCCAACCTTTCCTAGTAAGCGCCAGACTCTGCAGTGACCCCAACAACTGTGGAAATGGAAAGAAGTGATCATCCCTGAAATGTGGGCTACTGAGAAACATCTGTTTAAACTCAGGCTCAAGGGAGAAAATGAGGTGAGAACATGCCCCCAAACACACACACACCTTTTAGAAACACAGGAAAGAGTGGAGAATAGAGGAAGAAAGGAGTAGGAGGAGGGCACTCTGGGTCTGGTATTTGGGTACTGTTACACCTTTTGGAGCATTTTATTATTTTAGTCCTGGGATAGTACTTGAGTCTATGACATCAAATGCCCAACTAAGACATTATTCCTAGCCTCCCCTCACCCATAGCCAGCCTGAGGGGCCCAGCTCCAGTGTATTTCCCCCAGGGCCTCTCCTGAAAAACTTCACACTCACCCCAACTAGTGTCTGGTCTAGCAATTGGGCTTCAGGCCATTCTATCCAAGTAGAAATCAATGGCCTGTGGGATGGGCTGAGAGGAGGAGTCAGGCAGAGGCTGAAGGGCGGTATCTCCATAAGCCTGATCTCCTCCCCATCCTGATGGTCCTGATGAATCTTCCAGGCCCTGGACACCTTCAGCCTTGCTAAAGCACCAGTCCTTGAACCACCTGCTTTCTCTTCCTCCTCTCAGGAGCTCTGTTCCCACTGTTCCCTGTGGATACAATGCCATCTCTCCCAAACCCCTGGGCCAGCCAGCCAAGGGCTGCCTGCCAGGCTTAGTCGGCTGCCTCCTCCTCTGGGGAGCCTCCCCAACTACCTGAGCTGGCACTCTGTGATTAATGCTGCCTTGGCTGTTACCACCTGTGCACCTCCAACTGGCCCCTAAGTACCATAAAGTCAGGGATGGTGCCAGTGCCCAGCAGGTAATCGATGTGTAACAAATATTATTGAACAAGAAAATTAAATCATGACTCTTATCCAGCTGTGTATCAGAAATACCTGAATGGCTTTTTTTTTTAAGCCAGCACATCACTCCTAGAGATTCCAATTCAGTATGTCTAGGTGAGGGCCCCAGCTTCTGAAAATTTAAAGGCTTCCCAAGTGATTCTCATGTGTGGCCACTTTTGACATCATTGGGATGGCAGAAATGAATGAATTAGTGGCTGATGAATGTGACTGCATGTATCCTCACAGTTGTGAGGGTCCCGCTCATGGCCATTCACACACATACTGAACAAATGACAGGCACTTATGAGAGAGGAGGGCTGGTACCTGTTGTTGTACCAGCTGTCCTCCCTCATAATCCATGGCCAAGAGAAATAAAACCAGAGACACACCACCTTTACCCTTGACCAGGGCCTTCTGACGACCAGGGAACAGTCTGAAACAAATCTCAGCCTCCAAGGGATGAGATAAAGGGCAGAAAGGCAGGATGGGAAGCACTGAGGGCATGTGCCACTGAGGCTCCAAGGCTAACGAGCATCTGTGCCAGCTTCCTGACCACCTTCTTTGCTGTGTTGTCTCATTTCCCTCCAGCCACTGGCTGTACTGTTCTTGTCCTCACAATTGGGGACAGTGAGGTTAGGGAGGGGGAGTTTTCTGCCAAAGGCTGAATCTGGGGAGCTGGGCTTGGAACTCAGGCCCTCTGACTCCAAAGCCCATACTCTTAATCTCAGAGTTGTGGCACTTCCATAGAAACGCGACACGTGACAGCAGAGGGTCCCACACACTGCAGGCCAGAGACTACAGAATGTCAAGATAAATGCTCAACGAGAATAATGCCACCCCAAAACAATGTTGTCTTCTATAAATTCTTAAAGAAACCACCATGGCTGTGTCATTCTTTTGTAAATCTGTCAATGGCTATAATTTTATACAACACACAAATCTAGATAAAGTGAGAACTAAAACCTTACAGTGAAGTCATGATCAAATATTGGGGCTTAAAGGCTGTGCCTTCCATCTGAGCTACAAGTGCTACAATCTCAGACAGCTGATGAAGCCAAGGCAGGTTTGATAACATGGGCCTCCATCATGGGAGGCAGTAAGAGCTGAAAGCATTGAGTGTCTACTCTCTGCCAGGCCCTGTATTTTTATGCTTCAGTTCTTAAAATAACTTTCGGCTCAATGTTATTGTCCCCATTTCCCAGATGAGGATATTGAGGACAACAAACTGGTAAGGAACATGTATGAAGTTCAACTAAGTGGCAATGCCGGGATTCCAGCTGGGTTTCTCCTCAGCTGCACTATTTCTCCTTTCATGATTGTGGTGCAGTCTGCAGTGACCTTGACCAGTTATAAAAAAACTGAGCTAATGCCCTGGCTGGTGTAGCACAGGCCTGCGAACCCAAGGATCGCGGTTCAATTCCCAGTCAGGGCACATGCCTGGGTTGCAGGCCAGTTCCCAGCAAGGGGGTCCCCGAGAGGCAACCATACATTGATATTTCTCTCCCTCTCTCCTTCCATTACCCTCTAAAGATAAATAAATAAAATCTTTAAAAAAGAATTATAAAAAAACTGAGCTAATAATGTTAACCTCAACCTATATTTATACATGTTAGGACTATAAAGCCAGCAAAAGCTTACTCTATTCTGTAGGTTTTGTTGCACTCCAGCCTTGGGTAAGGTAAGGTTTTTAGTACTTGCTCGTTTATTAAAAATGTAAAAGTTGCAGCAAAAATGGGCTGGCAATTACAGGGGTTAAAATGAAGATTCATTTATATTTTTCAGTTTTGTAGTAGTTTAATTGAGCATTAAAGATTTTTTTTAAAAGATGACTCAAGGAGTCAGGAAGGGGTGAAAAATTCAGAACAGATCCTAGAAGAGTCAGAGAAATGATTTGAACTGTTTCTATTGCAACTGTACCTTAAGAAAAACACTAAAGACCAGGTGAGTTGTTAGCTGAACAAAAGACTTATCTACTAAATAGTAGCCTTTTGGAGGAAAATAGAATGAAAGAAAAGGGAATGGGGGAGGGAGGGATTGTGTTCATTTCTCTTTGGGGACTTAGAGAAAGAACCCCTGTTTCCAAAGCCAAAGCAATATTTAATTACCCATGCAAGAGAGGCAATGAAGCCAAATACTGTGCCAGCTTTGCAGAAAGCACTGTGCTACAAGAAGGCCTTTTCTCCGTCCAATAAAGAAAAACAGCCAGCCCTGATTGGTGTGGCTCAGTGGGTTGAGGGTCTCGCACACCGAAAGGTCACAGTTTTTATTCTGGGTCAGGGAACATGCCTGGGTTGCCGGACAGGTCCTGGGTTGGCGGTGTGTGAGAGAAAACCCAATGATGTTTTGCTTGCCCTTTCTCGCTCCTTTCCCCTCTCTCTAAAAATAAATAAATAAATAAAATCTCTTTTAAAAAGTAAAAAAAAAAAAAGAAGGAAAGAAAGAAAGAAAAACAGCCAGTATTAGGACCAATAATAATAACGGCAGCTGACAATTACTGTATAGCAACTGAAGGCCAGGCACTGTGCTAAGTGATTTACATATATTATCTAATTTAATTCTCACAACTTCATGAGCAAGTAGTGTTAATGAGCCCCATTTTACAGGTGTGAAAGTGGAGCATAGAGATGTTTGTCTGTCTAAGGCCATACAGCTAGTAAGTAAGCAAGTAGGAGAGCGGGGATTCACATTTAGATCTGTCTCTCTCTTGAGTCTTGCTCACCCTAAAAAACCTGGAGTCAAAACAGAAGTCTCTGGTCACACATCATTGTGGCTCCTCAACAACCTTCCATCATTGATAGAAGAATCAGCACAACCCAACAGACATCAGACATCAGGACCATCCCAAGTGGTGGATGCAGGTTATCCGACGCCCGACAGAAGACAGGTCATCTTCGGGCAACTCTCAGAATTGGCCAGAATTTGAATGATGGATCAGTACTTTCCAAACCCCTGCCTCTCCTGACCTTCCCTGCCCCCAGACTGCTTTGTTAATCCCTGCCGATTCTCCGCTCCCTTCCCAAAGGCCAAATCCCACTCAGTATGGTCCAGATGCTCCAGAAACCAGGACACCAGAGCCAGAGAATCCTGTATTAAGTTAACAATGGCCATGTTTGCCCTGAGCAGGATAGAAGAAGGCAGCAAATCACTGCTTTGCACGCCTGGTACTGTCACTAAAGTTGTCCTTTGAGGGGAAAAACTCATGATGTCACCATGAGACACTGCTTTTACCCCTGAACAGGACTCAGGGTGACATTTGTAGAGAAAGCAGAAAAGTCCCTGCCATTTCTGGAAACCAACAACCAGAACACCTGGAGACAAAGGTAAAGCTCCCTGGGAAGGAGTCCCAGGAATTCTACCACGACTGCTCCTTACTCCCCTGTTCTGTTCATCTTGAGATTCGGGGCATGGGCTAGCTGCCCCTTGGGCCAAAACCCTCAAAGCAGGCACTTTCGTGAGCTCAAGGCTTCAGGTGAAGATTTTATTCCAGTTGGAATTTGCACTCTGTTGTTGAAACTCATAAATCCATCCCTCAGGATCTGTGGGCACCACTTGGTACACTGCAAAGATAAAGAAAACAACTTGTTCTGGCCAAGTGGAGGAGTATGGACTGAACAACTTGATAGATCTTTTGTGGATGACATTTTACCACCACGCAAATCACTCTCCGTACATCTCACACCTAACACATCATCTAATGGGCACACTACACAGATGCCTCTTGCTTCCAGGGCAACCTCACCTGGGGTGGGGGCATTAATAGAGCCAGCAAGGGAGCAGGTGTGAAGAGGGAATCTAGTGAGGGGAGATTTGTGGGTCAAAGCACCAGAACTTTCACTGAAAATAACCCTGAAATGACAGTGTCCGTAGTCTTCCTTTGCCTTAAATAACCTAGCCACAGCACAACTGATCTTCTCTCACAAGGTATCCATCAGATAACGATTCCAAGTCGCAATTGTGAAACTTGAAACTACAACACACACCGTTGCCTGCTCTTTTTAGGGATGCTCTATATTTTTTCTAAAGATTTGTTTACTTTTAGAGAGAAGGAGAGAAACATCAATCAGCTGCCTCTTTCATGCCCCTAACCAAGGACCTGTCCACAACCCAGGCATGTGCTCTGACTGGGAATTGAACCGGTGACCTTTCCATCTACAGGCTCGTGCTCCATCCACTGAGCCACACCTGCCAGGGCTCAGGAAAGAATTAAGATTAAGAGAATGCAGCTGACA
>PVKM010033289.1:0-16045 GCA_004027735.1 Carollia perspicillata
GAAACTAAATGGCAGAGGAGAACGGAGATTCGATAAACTTTGGAGCTGCTCTGACGGCTTCCTGGCAGGTGTGCGAGGCACATTTTCACAAGTCTTCTTCCCCACGTCCTCTTCCTCCGCCATCCTCACCCTGCCCACTGTGTTTGTCTACTCACCCAGGTCTCCCCTCTGGAGGGCACTCCTTGACTGGTCCTAGTAACTCGCTAAGTTCATGCTGAGTGGGGGGCGGCAGACCCTGCGGACGGGTTACGCCACACGCATCCCCCAGTTTTATTTCGGGCAGGAACGCATATAGCCGAAAGACTTCTCTGTGTCTCTTGCAGTGATGGGAGGCCAATGAGGCAAAGAGGAAACTACTGGGCGGGACCTGCAGGGAAGGTCCTTAGAAAGAAGACGAACAGCCGGCGCCTGTCCTGCTCGTCTCTCCCCTTTGTCCCTGGAAACCTGGCCTGGCAGCTGGAGCCGCAGCAGCCATCTCAGACCATGACACAACCCTAAGGGTGGCACAGCAGAGAAACCAGCTCCAGACTGTCTTCCCAGATTTCTTTTAAACACCTACAGAGAATAAACCTCTGTCGGTTTAAGCCACTGCTATTTCTGGCCTGTGCTTACTCACTGCCAAATGTAATTCCTAACTGATTAATGAGTTTTCTTAATTACTCATCGTTAACTTCCAGTTCAAAGATCATCTACCACATCTAACCTTTGTTAATATAACGACACCTTGCCATGAACTAGGGACATAGGGAAGACAGAGGGACAGAGGCAATACAAGAAAGAGGCAGGAAAGGATGGAGAAGTCAGGTCCAAGAAAGAAGACGATGAGGGAGGGAGGCAGGAGGGGAGCAGGAAAATTAGGGGCAGAGAAGAGAGGCAATCTGGGGAAAGGCAGGGTAGGGACTGAGGGAAAAGGGTGCCAGGATAGAGGGGAAGATGAGGGGCCGGGCAGAGACCATGGAGAGACGGAGCGGGGGGCAGAAGGGCCAGGGAATGATGTCCGGGTGTGCGCACACAGAGCGCACTCGCTGCAGCCTGGGCACTGTGCTAAGCGCTCTGTGCGCATTCTCTCTAATCCTCATCCTCCCGAGGTATTGTGCCCATTTCACAAATGAGGTAACTCTGGCTCTAAGATATTAAATAACTTTCCCTCACAGGAAGTAGTAGAGATAGAAGACTTTCTTGAAGTATCCTTAAATGGGAGGGAGGGGAACCATCATCCTTCGGTCTCTCTTTATTCCACAGCCTGGAATATAGACGTGGTAGCTGGATCCATGGCAGCCATTTTGGACAATAAAGACAACAGCCACACCCCAAGAATTACAGAGCAGCGAACAGGAGGAAGCCTGGGCACTTTGTGGCCCAGTGGCACTTCCACAATCACCTGACATGACAGACTACCTGGTCTGTCGACCTGGAGCCTCATCCATAACCGCTTCAGATCTCCGCTTGCTCCATTCTCCTCTGACCCTCAACACCAGACGCTGAGGCCCACTCCCAGAGATCCTGATGCGGCGATCACTCGGAGATGCTCTCCTAGGAAAATGGAGTCAAACTAGAAAAGGTGAAGAAAGGACCTGAGAATGCACAGGAAAAAACCCTGATGCCTTGAAAGCAGCAATGGCTGGTGACCTGCCCTCAGGAGACCTTGGAGATCGGGAAGTGACACTGTCAAGTTAACCTGTCATTATTTAGAGAAATGGAAGAAAGGAGAAGCTCATGAAGACAGAGCTGGGGCCATTCCTCAGAAACATGAGAGGGAGTCCGAGTAATCTCAGACCAGTCTGTAAAGGGGCTAGCAGCTCATCCGAGAAAACCAACCGACTGTCCAAACCTCAGAAAGAGAAGCGCTCCTCCGAATACGGGCACCAGCTGTCGAAGAGACAGCTGCGCACCCCGCCGCATCACGTGGCGCTGTCTCGCACTGTTGGCTCCTGCTCCCCGTGTGCTAGGGATTATCTCCAACTAAACTACAAGCTCCCCTCTCTGAGGAGAGGGGCTGTGTCACTGCCATTTCGGTATTTCAGCAACAGCAACCAGCGCAGTTGTAAACACACAGGTGCGGAATCCATGACTACAGACTGAGCTGTCTGGAAGAACCAATGGCGACCGTGTGTGTGCTCCTAAGCTGTCCACCAACCCCTGGCCCTGCGCCTACTGTGGAAGCTGATTCCCGAGATCCCAGCCAAGGGGCCTGTTAGTGCTGTGGCTGTTCACTGCTCTCACCGGATGGTGGTCTGCCAGTCACCACCCTTCAGGGATCTTCAGAGATCTGAGAATATCCCTGTCACGGTCCCAAGAGGGCAGAGAGTTCAGGTGAACCTTCGGGGAAGGGACGGCACGGGCCCCGTTTAGCTCTGCCCGGGGCCTATTCAGCCTGCCCTTTTTCACTGCTGAAATCCCAAAAGCGGAAGAAACCTTAACTGGGCTGGAAATGATGGGCAGTCACGGTGACCTTTTCTCTAAGCCAGGCTACTGAGCTCTCCTGCCCTGGTCTCCTCCCTTGGAGGCCCCGATATGCGGGATCATCCACTCCAAAAGCGACGGTCTCTTCTGGAAGCGAAGCCTTACTCTAAAATCAAACGTTCAGAGGGCCCACTAAGGATTATAATTAGTTTGTATTCCTCTGCCTGGCACTCAGAGAACTGAGTTTGGGGATGGAATGTGGGACATGAATTCTTAATGCCAGAAACCACTTTCATTTGCAGGATGGAGTGGCTTTTCCTGGCGGCTGGCTGTTCATCTCTGGCCCCTCGGGTAGACTGAGAATTGCCACCCTGTGTCCCAGCCACATTTCCACCAAGCCGGCACACAACTTTCCAAAAAACCAAACTTTCCTGCTCTCTCTTCCTGAGTCTGTGTCTCACACCACTTCCAGCCCTCACCTCTAGTCAACCACAGAAATTCAACTCAGCAGGCAACATCGAGTGACAGGTAGAATGCCAGGAGCTTCGAGCACCAAGAAGAGCAAGACCACATTCTCAAGGGGATCAGAGTCTGGTTAAAAAAAAGGAGGCACGTAAACAACAGCGACCCACAGAGTGATAATTACTGTACAAGAGACCCAGCACGGAAAAGCAGAGGCCACTCTTCTGAAAGGGACGAGAAAGGCAGACAAAGGGGAGAGGCGCTTCCCGGGAGGAACAGGCCCATGCGAAGCTGCAGAGACCTGAGTGCGCTCCACTGGCGTCCGCAAGCAGAGGGGCTGCAAGGACCCCGCTGACCACCTGCCAGACACTGCCCTTGTGCAGACGGGAGGAAGGGGGGCGCAGGGAGGACGAGCAACTTGTCCAGAATTACAAGTTACAGAGGGGTAAATGTAGGTCCTAAATCAAACAGCTGGACTCTAAAACATGCGCTGCCAAGCACTACGGTGCATGCTGAACTGTAAAAAAGGCAAGTTTATATAGGACAGGCAAGGGCTGGATCGGAAAGGGCTTTATCCACCACATTAAGGGTTTAGACTTGAACCTGCAGCAGTACAGTAGACTGAATTAATGTAAAAGCACTTCCCCTTCCCACTACGGTCACACAGAAATACTATGTAAAACAAATGATATCCTTAAACATACAGTCAAACTTAAAGGAAAAATATCCCACATGCCAAAAATCACAAGAAAAACCGAAATACGAACAGCAAGTGGAACTAACACCGAAACGACCTACAGACTTTGGAAACCGCGCATGAGGTGGCTGTAGCACCTCGCTGTGGCCTGGAGTCCTGATAACAGGATGAGAACCTCAAAGGGCTGCCCAGCACAGCAAAGCGACGAGGAGCCGGCCATTTCCCCAAGGCTGTGTGCGGACGGGGAGGTCACCCGTAACAAACTAAACCACTAAGCTAGCCCCACCCATGGACATGACTCTGACTTTATACTAACACAGTGGCAAACGGGCTGCCAAACTGAGAAAGGAACATAAAAGCTGGGCCAGGCCCTGGCCGGGATGGCTCAGTCGGGGGTGCTGTCCCGTAACCAAAAGGCTTCAGGTTTAACGTCTAGTCCCAGGCGGATGCGTGCATTCCCTGGCCTGGTCCAGCCACACAGGGGAGGCGACCAATCGATGCTTCTCTCCCACACAGACGTTCTCTCTCTCCCTTCCTCCCTCTCTAAAAGCAATGAAAAAAACAATGTTCTTGGGTGAGGATTTTTAAAAACCCCCCACAAAACTGTAAGCCAGGACCGCTGAAACACCTGCAGAAGGCCCCACCAGAAGCAAACTGCTTTGAGAAACACCTTCACAACCCAGGACACAAAACTGGCCCGTAAAACAGAGTTCGTCCTGACGATAAGCTCACAGCCCAGAGTCACGGACCACGCAGGGAGACAGACCGTCAACGGGGACAAGCACTGGACGCAGGAAGGTTAAGTAGGAGCACAAGAGTCAGAAATAACAAGCAACCTGAAGGACAGCACAAAATGAAGACGTTTAGATGTTTAACAAGAGAAAGCAGCACACAAAAAACAGACGCGGAGACTTGGTGGGGGAATGGTCAACGTACATCTCAGAAGAACTCTGGAAAGACAGAGCAGAGGAAATGGGAGGGAAGCAAGAAGATCATGACCGAGAATTTCCTAGAATTAAAAACAAAAATTTAAATGCAAGATGCTAACATTAGGGGAACCTGGGTGAAGAGATACAGAAACTCTCAAAATCTAAATTTACCTAAAATGATTCCAAAATAAGTTTTTTTAAGTCTTCAAACAGACCTAGCACAGCAAGCCTAAGCAAGAGAATGAAAAACAAATCCATATGTACTTTCAAATGGTTCAAAACCAAAAATTTATAGAGAAATGTATCAACTAAAGTAAAAAACTATAGATGTTTACTGTACTATTTTCTTTTTTAATTTCTATTTTAAGATTTTATTTATCTTTAGAGAGGGGAAGAGAGAGAGCAAGAAGAGAGAGAGAAACATCAATGTGTGGCCATCCCTCACTCGACCCCCACTGGGTACCTGGCCCGCAACCCGGGCACGTGCCCCGACCGGGATCGAACCGGCGACCCCTTGTAGCAGGCCGGTGCTCAATCCACTGAGCCACACCAGCCAGGGCTCACTGTACTATTTTCATATAGTAAAAAGAGGAAGGAAAAGTAAGAGTAAGAATAGAAATAAGATGTACAATTTTTCAAACAAGTAAAGGGAATAAAGAAAAAATCTAACATAAGGCAGGAAAGGAGAAAAGCAAAACAGAAGGTATATGGCCAGTACTCAAAACATTACCATATAGTTAAGTCAAATCCCAAAAATGCAAATAAATTACACGCATTTAGGACAGATTTTTCGGACTCTGTTTATGAGAGAAACTTCTAAAACATCCTGAGACAGAAAGGATGAAAATATGAGGCAAATCACCGCAAGCTGAGGCAGCACTGGTATTATCGACTTAAAGGCAAAGCAGGAGAGACCCTAGAAAGGCAGAGTCAACAAGCCCTGGGGACTGATTAACAGAGACACTGGGGAGAGGGGACAAATGGAGGACGACTATCAGGTGACCGAGGGCACAGGGAGATGTCAAGTAAGGTGGAGGCGGCGGGAAGGCTGTGTGGAGGCCAAAAACATCAGGGTCATTTGGAGGCACGTTGAGATCCAGGAGCTCTGGAGACTCCAGGTGAAGATGCCCCTGAGCAGTTACAGACACAATCACGAAGTCGAGGGGTTAGTCCAGAGTTTTTCAGAGAAGAGTCTTAACAACACGGTATTAAGAATGTACCTAATTCCGCCCTGGCTGGTGTGGCTCCGTGGATTGTGCATGGGCTGCAAACCAAAGGGTCACTGGTTCAATTCCCAGTCAGGGCACATGCGTGGGTTGCAGGCCAGGTCCCCAGTAGGGGGCGTGTGAGAGGCAACCACACATTGATGTTTCTCTCCCTCTCTTCTTCCTTTCCCCGCAATAAATAAATAAAATCCTTTAAAAAAGACATTTAAAAAAAGAATATATATAATTCTTATTTCTTTCTTTAAAAAAAATCCTAAAAGCAACCAAACCCCAAGCCCCAATCCCAGGACTTATCACATCCACGGCAGTAAACCCGCGTTTCCCATTTATTCCCGGCCCATCCAAGCGGCGCTCCTGCCAGGTGGTGAGAGGATGGGGTGGTGAGAAGACGGTGAGAGACTCCAAGAGCGTGAGTGCCTGAGACTTCTGGAGCCTCTTCCAGTCCCGCACACACAGTGGAAAAGCTCCTTGGAAGAAGAAGTCCTGTGTCTGTGCGGCCGCAGGTGGAAAAGACTCACGGGAAGCCAGACTCACCGTAAACAGAATCTGGGTCCGGGGCCAGACAGCCTGTGGTTTGCTACTAGTGAGCCGGCCACTCCCACTGCTCAATCTCAAAGTTAGCTTCAAGTAGTCAATGTATTTAGTTACCCAGTGCTGACCCTGCTCTGATGTGGAATAGAGGATAACCATTGTAAAGAAAGACCACAACGACCACCACCAGAAAAATGCCCAAGGCTCCGTGGTTCGAGGAATGGCCAATCCCTGCGTGCTCTTCGCTCGCGCAGAATCAGCAGTCCACGGAGCAGACAACTCTGGGACTGTGGCTTCCCCGGGTCTCCTTGTCGCCTCAGTCCAGGGCACACCGCCCCTGCGGCTGTGCCGCCCCTGCGGCTGTGCCGCCCCCGGGCTCGGACCTCCATGCACTCACCACGCTGCACAGTGAAGCTGGCTATTTCCACTCAAATACACGAAGTGCTTACAAAGAGTCGGGCACATGCTGCGTGTTTTATGAGTGTTCTTTCACTCAATTCTGTTATCCTATGAGGTGTGTGCCCCTATTATTCCCATTTTACAAACGAGGAAACTGAGGTTCACAGAGGCAAAGAAAACTCCCCCAAGGTCACTGGGGTAGGGGCACAGGGCCTGACTGTGAATCCAGGCCTAACTCCAGACCCACACTGTTGTATGACACGCTGCTTTGTCATATGACCTCATGCACATCCACATCCTGCTCACCCTCCTAGACCACCCACTCTGCAGTCCACCGTCCTGGCCCCTGCCCCAGCCAGCACTGGGCACAGATGAGGAGAGCTGTGGTGGGGCGGCAGAGGGAGAGGCTGGATTTGAGCCAGAGCTCCTAGGCCAGTGCAAGATGCGGACACTCAAAAGTACAGGCTGACTGACTCTCTCCAATTACAAAGCACAGAGTCAGGCACAGTGCTAAACACTGCAATGTAATCATCCAAATGGTCCGTCACACCCATTTTCCGGAAGGGGAAACTGAAGCTCAGAGGGGTTAATAATCTGTCCAAGGCTCTCGGTTAATGAGTGAGAGAACCAGGATTCGAACCCAGACCCGCCTCTCCAAGCACTGCACTGGCAGTTGCTATGTACACAGCCTTGCTCACCTCCTGACCCAGGTAGGAGTCGGGCGAGTGGGGAAGGCAGCTCTGCCTTTGGACCTGGGAAGTAATGAACATGGAATCACTGCAGATTGGAAACACTGCCCCTATTTCAGGCCCAGGGAGGAGGCCGACAAGCGCAGATATAGACACAGCTGCAGTACAGGGAAGAACCCTACAAAGCCTGTTTCCAAATAAGGTCACATTCACAGGTTTTGAGGAGTAGGACGTGGACTACTTTGGGGGGAGGGCGCTATCCAGCACGTTGCAGGTGGCAAAATCAGAATGCTGAGAACCAACACCGCGAGAACGCGGACACCTGTGGACGGCAGACAGCGGTGTTCGAGCTGTCCAAAGGCTCCTGGGAACTGAAAGAATGGGATATAATGAAGGAGATGGAGGCATGGGAAGAGGGGGACGAAGAGGAGCTCTGCTTGAAAACTGAGCCCTCCAGCCCTGATCGGTGCTGCTCAGTTGGTTGGGCGTCATCCCGCAAAGCCAAAGGTCACCATCTCGATTCCTGGTCAAGGCATCGGATCCACCTGGGTTGTAGGTTCGGTCCCTGGTCGGGACCTATAGGAGAGGCAAATGATCAACGTTTCTCTCCCTCTCTTTGTCCCTCCCTTCCTCTCTCCCTAAAAACGGGTGGACATGTGGGTCTGCACTTGGCAGAGAGTTTAAGGCAAGAGGTTCAGTATTGGTATCTATAGGAGGTCACAGCCACAGGAAGGGCCAAGGGGAGACGGAGAGAGAAGCAGCAGGCCAGAAGCCCCCAGGACCCTCACACTCAGGGAGGGGCGAGAGGAACCTAGGCAGCTAAGGTGAAGTCAGAGAGGAAGAGAAGCCAGACCAGGGAGGGGAGATGTTTCACCTCCTGGAGGGCAGGGCCCGTCTCTTCCTGCTGTGTACTGTCAGAGTCTACTACTGTACTAGCCACGACTGCTGAGTAATAAAACAATGAACACTTATGTGAAAGGCCAAACAGGACAGATGCCTGAGATGCAAAGAAAAGAAGCTGAGGCACCTGTAATACAGGTGATCTCTACAGTTACAGGGGGCAGCTCCTTAGGAGAGGGATGCGCAGGGAGAGGGGAAGCTTCGAGCAAACTCCGAGGGAAATGTGCCATGAAAACCACGGAGGTGAATGAAAGGAGAGCCAGCCAGCCGTCGCTGGGGAAGGTGAGTTTCTCAGGCCCTCACCGACCCCACACAGGGGCACGTGAGCTCTCTGCTACGCACGAGCACTGCCTTGCCATCCTGCTCGCCCTTCAAATCCCAAGTGTATACTCCACTTACTCATCTGAAAACCAAGCAGATGCCACAATTCCTCCTTGAAGAAAACAAGTGCTGTGAATCCAGGAGCAGGAGGCTGCTGCCGCGACCCGGGGAGACCTAAGCCGAAACCCTGGCGACGGTCCTTGTGGGCGGGCAGCAGGCTTTTCCAGACAGGAACTGTGTGGACAGGAGTAGGGAGTGCGGCCAGCGGGTGACTCAGGCAGTGTTTACCAGTGTGTGGGTGCCTACCACCTCCGAGGGGACAGACTGGGCTGATTGCATCAGGCTTCCTGGAAATATTTCTTCACTTCTATTTTTTAAGGCGCACAACTTCCAGAGTGACATCTCTCTGATGACTTCGAAAGACATTTCAGTCAGCAGCTGAAACCAACATCTTCTTACACACTCGACCAACCCAACTTGACTCACTCCCCAGTGTGTCCACACATGACAGGGGAAGCGGCCAGAGAATGCCATGCAGCCCCCGTCAAGGCCATAGGAAATGAGGTGACACCACAGGGCCCCATGACGACCAGGGTCAGAGCTCCTAGACACCACCTTCTCACCCAACAGGCAGGGCTTCATGGCCCAGAAAAGGGGCGTGTGACCACTGACTCCCCAACTAACTGGTTCACAGGACTTCCTTTATAAACTGACTCAGATTTACTGAGTCAGGTGTTCTCATACGTCGCAGAGACGGTAAATCAGCACATCTCTGCGGAATTTGGCCAAGTGTCAACACCCTGACATTCTGGCTCACAAAAGTATACACGTGCATGCCCACCCCCACTGCTAAAGCAATGCCTACGAAGTGCAGGACTCCGCGGGCAGCGGGAGGACAACGTGGACGAGACAGAAAGGTCGCCGCCCTCAGAGAGCTGCTGTGCTAGTCGAGATTCAGACAATTAAGCGATAAATTAACAAAGAAGATGACTTCCGAGGACAGGAGGCATTAGATGCAATTGTAAAAGATAAGAAACAACCTAAGTAAGTGCCATCAGCAGAACTGGTTAAATGTGCTCGGATGCACCCATAAGAAGGAATACTGATCTGCTGTTAAAAACGCACTCTTGAAAACTCTACTCTAATTGCTAGTGATATAAATGTTTAAAGCAGGTTTCAAAACGGCATCACAATTATGCTCAACAAAAGAAGGCAATCACAAACGACCACATGTTGTGTGACCCCACGTATACAAAATGTCCCAAACAGGCAAATCTGGGGAAACAGAAACTAAGGGGAAGAACGGGAGTGAGTGCTAAGGGATACAAGATTTCCTTTTAGGACGACGAGAAGTTTCTGAAATTATTTTATGGGCATGACGGCACAAATCTGCGAATATACTAAAAACCACACTGCTTATTGATTTGAAAACGTGAATCATTTACAAAGTGAATGAATACATAGTACTAGCCAGTGCTGACTGGCCAGTAACAGCACACCAATGTCGGTGAACAGCATCACAACGTGACACCTGCACACCGCAGTCCGGCCTCCCTGCAGCGCCACCTGTCTGGTCTCCTTCGCTTTCTTGCCCCCCCCCCCCGCTCCCTCCCCGCTGGTACCCACCACTCTGTGGCCTGTATCTGCGAGTGTGTTTTCCGTTCGTTTTGTTTCAGACCCCACATAGGAATGAAATCGCATGGCTAGTTCCTGTTCTTGTCCCCTGCCATTGGACCTACTTCCCTTAGCACAACACTCACAGGGTCCACCCGCGCTGCCCACGGCAGCGCTTCGTCCCTCCCGTGGCCACATGGTACCTACTGCTCACAGGTGCCGCCTCTTCACCCAGCCACCCGCTGAGGGACACGTGGGTTGTTTCCACGTCTGGCTCCTGGGAATAATGCTACAGTGAACCTAGGCATACGTGTATCTTTATAAATCAGTGTTTTCAAACTTTTCAGGCAGATACCCAGAAGAGGAATTGCTGGGTCGTACAGCAGCTTTGTTCTTGATTTTCTGGGAAACCTCCCATACTGTTTTCCATGGTGGATGCACCAAGTTGTACATTTTAAATGAGTGAATTTATGGTATCTGAAGTATGTTCAATACAGCTGCTAAATAACAGTACTACAATATGATTTCACTCCAGTTTAAAAAAAAAAAAAGGATGTGCGAACATATGCACGTGGGGGGAGAGAGGGGGCATGAAAGGATACCCATCGAAACGTTAACTGGGGTGGTTCTCTGAGAGTTCTAGATAATTTTTATTTCCCTCTTTACAGTGTCGCTCCATGTTTTCCAAATATTCTAAAATGTACATGTGAGTTTACCTCACAAAAGAAATCAGCCAGGGTTTTAAAATCTAGAACTAAACTTTAAGTAAGGCTAAAGCATAGAAGCAAAAAGGACCAACCGAGTTAACTTGGGTACACCTAAGGACGCCGTACCCTTTGCACCAAAAATAACCGGACAGCTAAGCAAAGGAATTTTGTATTCCAGGTAAATCAGACCAGCAGGTCCTGGTTAGGGAGGACTTGTGGACCACTGCAGAGCTTGTTGCCCTCCGCAAACACTGTAAATGAAAACCAGCGGTCACCATCAAGCTCAGATACTATCAAAGAATGCAAGAGAATATCAAAGATTTGCCCCAGCCAGGCAGCTCAGTCAGTTAGAGCGTCATCCCAATACGCCGAGGTTGTGGGTTCCACTCCTGGTCAGGGCGCACACGAGAATCAACCAATGGATGCATAAATAAGTGGAACAACATGTTGATGTCTTTCTTTCTCTGTCTCTCAAAAAACATCAATAAATAAAACAAAATTTTTTTAAAAGAATATCAAAGATTTGCCTGATTGGTGTAGCTCAGAGGACTCGGCATGGGCCTGCAAACCAAAGGGTCGCTGGTTTGATTCCCAGTCCAGGGCACATGCCTGGGTTGCTGGCCAGGTTGATCCCCAGTGTGAGAGGCAACCACACACTGATGTTTCTCTCCCTCTCTTTCTCCATCCTTTCTTCTCTCTCTAAAAATAAATAAATAAAATCTTTAAAAACTTTTCATGAGGTATTAAAAAAAGAATGTCAAAGATTTGAACAAATGCAGTTGAAAGCCTCCTGGAACTTATGTCTTCTTTTAAAAGTATATTTTGTTTATACTATTACAGTTGTCCCAATTTTTCTCCCTCTGCCACCTTCTATCCAGCCCCTCACTCCCTCGGACAATCCCCACACTATTGTCCATGTCTGTAGATCACACACATGTGTTCTTTCGCTACTCTATTCCCTGTATTATACTTTACATCTCCATTGACTATTCTGTAACTGCCAATTTGTATTTCTTAATCCCTTCATCTTTTTTGCCTATCCCCCCAAGCCCCTCCCATCTGGCAAGCATCAAAATATTCTCTGCATCTATCGCTCTGTTTCTGTTCTGCTTGTTTATATTGTTTTCTAGATTGAATTGTTCATAGACATGTACTTATTGCCATTTTACTGTTCATATGTACTTTTTAAAGTATTTACTTATTTTCTAGAGAAAGGGGAGGAGAGAGAGAAAAGAAAAGAAGCTTTGATGTGTGGGAGAAACACCCATCTATTGCCTCTAGCACGCCCCCAACTGGGGACCCAGCCCACAAGCCAGGCATGTGCCCTGACTGGGAATCAAACCAGCGACCTTTCAGTTTGCAGATCCACACTCAATCCACTGAGCCACACCAGCCAGAGCCATTGCTCACATTTCTGATCTCCTTCTTCTTCTTTTTCTTAAAGAATATCCTTTAACATTTCATATAATACTGGTTTGGTGGTGGTGCGCTCCTTTAGCTTTTGCTTATCTGGGAAACTCTATCTGGTGTTCATTTCTAAATGATAGCTTTGCCGGGCACAGTAATCTTGGTTGTAGGTCCTTGCTTACTATCACATTAAATAGTTCTTGCCGATCCCTTCTAGCCTGCAGAGTCTGTTTTGTTTTGTTTTGTTTTGAGAAACCAGCTGACAGTCTTATGGGAGCTCCCTTCTAGGTCACTAACTGCTTTTCTCTTCTTGCTTTTAAGATTCTCTCTTTGTATTTAACCTTTGGCATTTTAATTATGATGAGTCTTGGTGTGAGTCTCTTTGGGTTCATCTTATTTAGGATTCTCCTTGCTTTCTGGATTTGTATGCCTACTTCTTTCACCAAGTTAGGAAGGTTTTCTGTCATTTTTTCAAATAGGTTTCCAATTTCTTGCTCTCTCTCTTCTCCTTCTGGCACCCCTACGATGCGAATGTTGGTATGCTTGAGGTTGTCCCAGAGGCTCATTTTTTTTAAAATTTTTTTCCTCTTTCTGTTCTGACTGGTTGTTTTTGCTCCCTTATATTACAAATCGTTTATTTCACTTTCAGCTTTATCCACTATTGCTGTTTCCTTATAAGTTGTTCTTCATTTCAGTTAGTGTGTCCTTCCTTTCTGACTGGATGTTTTTATGCTGCTGAGGTTCTCACTAAGCTCCTTGAGCATCCCCTTATAACCGGTGTTTTGAACTCTGCCTCTGGATGATTGCTTGCCTCCATTTTGCTTAGTTTTTTTTTTTCCTGGAGTTTTGTTCTATTCTTTCATCTGGGCCATGTTTCTTTGTCTCCTCATTTTGGCATCCTCCCTGTGTTTGTTTCTATGTATTAGGTGGAGCTGTTACATTTCCCAGGCTTCGCAGAGTGGCCTAATGTAATAGGTGTCCTGTAGAGTCCAGTGGTTCAGCCTCCCCTATTCCTGAGTTGTGTACTCAAGGCGTGCCCACCGTGTGAGCTGTGCACATCCTCCTGTAGTAGTTGAGCCTTGACTGCTGTGGCACGTCCAAGGTCTGCAACCACTTGTGTTCTGTCTGGGGTCACACAGCATAAGCTACAAAGTGATCTGCAGACGGCTGCTACTTGTGCTGGGCTTGGAGGTGCCCAGATGAACCCAAGCTGTGAACCAAGGCCAGCTGCTGCTGGTGCCACTCCTGGGGCAACTTAGCAAGAGGCACAGGGCTCACTGAAGCCAGACACTGCTTGTTGGAGAGAATTTAGGAAAGTGTGAAGCTTGGGGCAAGACAAGCCACTCACATGGAAAAGCCACTGGAAACAGCTTGGGTGGGCCCAAAAGTTGGGTGGGGCAGGCCTCAGGGAATCACCAGAGTGGGGCAAACAGTGTGAGCCAGGTTGATGGAGTCTCAGATATGGTGCCTGCCTGCCAGCTCTGTGGTTCTGGGCAGAGGGAGGGCTCAGAAAAGGAGCAATTGCCTCCGCCAGCATTTCTGTCTGGGAGAAAGCTGCCCTGCAGCTCTCGCCCTGATGCTGGACAATGCAGTTCCTCCCCCCTATGTCTCCGATGCCTTTCGATTGCTGCCCCATCCTGGAGCTCCGAGGGAGTGAGTCTGAGTAAGTCTCTGCATGGGCCCTTTAAGAGGAGCTGCCTGGGACTCCAGAAGTTTCTGTCTTCTGCAGCCTCAATCCCCACTGATTTTTATAGCCAGAAGTTATGGAGACTTATCTTCCTGGCACTGGAACCCTGACCTGGGGGCCTGATACGGGGCTGGGACCCCTCACTCCCAAAACACCCGTCCCATTTTTATCAGCCACATGTGGGTACGAGACCAGCCTGTTCGACCAGCCTGTTCCACATCTCCACCCCTCCTACCAGTCTCAGTGTGGTTTCTTCTTTAATTCTGTAATTGTTGAACTTCTACTTAATTCGATTTCTGGCTGTTCTGAATGATGGTTGTTCTATAGTTTAGTTGTAATTTTGACACAGTTGTGCGAAAAGGCAAGCCGTGTATACCTACACCACCATTCTGACCAGAAGTCCCTCCCGGACACTTTCAAGAGTCACTTCTAGGATGCAGAGTGTGAGGCCCTCAAGACAATGATCTGTAGGCCCCTTATGACCTCTGATCGGTGACCTCAAAGGCACCCCTCTGAGAGTCAGTGATTCCCCAACCAGGCTCCCCACTCAAGTCACTGGGGAGCTTTAAAATTCCTGGACTTCATTCCTGGAAATTCTGAATCAAGGGGCCTAAGGCAAGGTGCAGGAATCTACATTTTCCCCAAAACTCCCTGGCGAATCTGCCAACCGAACCATGTCTGGGAATCACTGGACTAGACACCATGTGGGACGGCTAGCCCCACAGCCAGCCTGCACATCTGGCCACAAGGACCCCACCATGCCAGCAGTCCAGATCAAAAGGCTGCTCTCTAAGCGCAGAGAGGGAAACTCCGTGGGGAAATTCCGTGTGTGTTAGATAACTGGTGCCGAAGCCCGAAGGGCAGACAGCAAATCCCTAGGACAAAGACTATTTGGAAGGTTCTCTCAGCAAGTGATCCTGGGTGCTAATCTGGGAAAAACAGTGACTAGTGCAAATTCCTCTCTGTTAGGTCAAAATAAAAATCAACTCCCTCTAGCAACACACATGGGCCAGCAAGCTTGGCAACCCCCAAGGAGTCAGAAGCAGAAAGGGATGCAGTGCGACGTTGCAGAGAGAGCCCTGGGCCTGAGTCACACAGATCTGGGCTCGAAATCCCTGCTCTTCACTACTTACTGCATGTCTGTGGACTAACTACGGCTACACCCTCTTTGCTACTCTCCTCCAGTCAAGGCATGAAGTCTAGTTCCCCTTCTTGAATCTGGGCTGGCCCAGCGACTGCTTTCCCAGGAGAAGATGGCAGAGGTCCCACCACATGGTCTACAGGCCGCCGGGAGAACACGTAAACCCAGTGGCTGAACAAACAACAACCCCACAGTAGTACCCTTTCACCAACAAGCTCCCCGCTTTAGAGCCCTTTTTTAGCCCAGGGCACATCTTCACATACAAAGTGTAGGAACCATTTAAGCTCCCCCAATAACTGGGAAGGACCCTGCCAACATGTGCTCAGTCTTCCAGAATGACTTACCATACCCTCCACACCAGTGCTCTGTTGGCCTCTCTTCTTCCTGCCACAGCGGCATCTTTGTCCCTGCCACCTAGGTTCAAGAAGTCCACCTCTCAGACTTGTCTGTCTTCCTTTGGCGTCCAGGGAAAGGCCAATACCTCACCTCCCCGGTCACCCCAACCTTTCCGTTCCCGGCTCCACCAAAGGCAGCCTTCCAGGCCGAGCGGACACACGTGTTCTTCTGCAAGTCGCCAGCTGTGGGCCATGTCCGAGGTTCTAGCCTCTCTGGGGCTGCTTCCTCGGCCACAAACTAAATATGAATCAGCAATGCCTTTTTTGGGGGGTCATTTCAAAGAGAAAATGCAGCCAAAGTATATAATACAGAAGCACTTCATATGTAGCAAGTGTGACTACAGGCCGGAAACCTTCACCTGGGCAAATACAGGCACCTCCTAGCCTCAGTCTCTACCTGTGTGTCGCTCTCCATTTTGACCCTCTGCTGTAATGCCAGCAGGTTAACTGCCCTAGGCGACAGCTGTCACATTCCTTCTCCCGTGCAACGGCCTTCCATGACTTCAACTGTTCTCTAATCAAACCCGAATTCTCACA
>PVKM010033290.1:0-16047 GCA_004027735.1 Carollia perspicillata
GAGAAAGATCAGTCTGGGCAGGTGGGAGAAAGTAGTAGGGAAGTGTGGTGCCCAGAGGGGTCTGTCTTCTCACCTGCCTGGGGATCATCAATCCCGGTCCTTAAAGGACCTAACACTGGGTTCCACAGGGGAGCGGGGGGTGGGGGTGGGGGGCTGGAACTGACTGATCCAATGTGGGGTGGGCCCAGGGAAGGGACAGTGGACCCTCACCCCTAGCTGTTCTGTGAGCCCACCGACTCCAGCCGGGGCCATGCCAGGCCTGGGGTAAGGATGAGGGGTCTAACTTGGTTCCACCTGTGAATCAAGGACCATGAAAACCTGTAAGTCCCTCCACTCACCACCTAGAATGAAGGCAGGGACCATTGTCTGGGTCGGTAGGTGCTGGGGATAAAGCGGCTGTGAACAAAATAAGCATCCTTACCCTGGTTCTAGTGGGTGAGTCCCAGGGCAGGGTGGGAGAGACAGGCCACACACAGGCATTACAAAGAGCACACTTCTCTCCTCTGTCTACGTAGCTGCAGTCACAATTCTCCCTTGGGTGCAAGCCAGAGCTAGTAAGACCAAGTTCCTCTGCTCAGACCCTCCCCTGCTCCGGTCTCACCCTGAGCAGAAGCCCAAGTCCTCACCACAGCCCTCCACCCTGATCTCACCTCTGCTGACCTTGTCTGGAGCCCCTCCTCCTCCCCTCCCCATGCACAGTGATCCCCCCCACTTCCTTCTGTTCCTCACATCTCAGCCCTAGGCCTGCACAGGGCCTTTGGCACCTGCCCTGCTCCCCGCATCTCTCTTCACCCAGACCTTCACCTGGCTGGCTCCCTTGCAGGCTCTGTTTCAGCATTAATGTCACCAACTGCTCAGCCTCATTAGTAAGGAGAGGAATGCAAATTAGAACCACAGCGAGATACGATTTCACAGCCATCAGAGGACAGAAAGTTAAAATTTGGTCAATATCAAGTGTTGATGAGGATGTGAGGACAGCAGGACCTTTGTTGCATGCTGGGCGGGGTGGGGGGAGTGTCAACGGCACCGCCACTTTGGAAAACTCTGGCGTGAGCTAGGGACAGGTGACTTCCCAGAATTCTCCCAAGCCAACTACATCCCTGGGCCCCACCCTCACAGACATCCTGATTTGATCCGTCTGATAGGGAGGGGGCCTCTGGTATTAGAGTTTTTTAAAGCTCCCCAGGGGATTCTAACGTGCAGTGGAAGTTGAGAACTAATGCCCAGTCCTCAACCCAGAAGAGACAAGAGACCATTCCTTGCACCCTTATTCCTAAGAGCAAAAAAACTGGAAATAACCTGAAAGTTTGTCAACAGTAGAAAGGGTTAATAAATTGTGATACAATCCAGTAATGGAATACTACATGGCAATAACAATGAGCTACCTGCCCTGGCTGGGCAGCTCAGGTGGTTAGAGCATTGTCCTGACATGCCAAGGTTTTGCGTTCAATCCCCGGGCAGGGCACATACAAGGGTCAACCCGTGAATGCATGAATAGTTGGACCAACGGGTTGACACTACTCTCTCTCTCTCTGGCTTTCTAAAATCAATAAATTGGAAAATAAATCCTGCCACCCCATGTAGCAACAGGGATAAATCTTAAAAGCGTAATTTTACAAACAATAAGTATTGGGGAGGATGTGGAGGAAAGGGACCCCTGATTCGTGGCTGGTGGGGTTGTAAATTGGTGCAGCTACTGTGGAAAACAGTAGGGAGGTTCCTCAAAGAAATTTTAAAAAATTTAAAAATAGAACCACCACATGACTCGGCAATTCCATTTCTCGTATTTTTCTGAAGAAACTGAAAACGCTAGTTTGAAAAGATGTATGACCCCTTTCTGTTCACTGCAGCATTGTCCAACCAACCAACATTATTTACAATAGCCAGGAGACATAGAAGCAACCCAGGTGTCCGTGGACAGGCAAATGGATAAAGCGGAGGTGGTCCATATATACAATGGAATATTACTCAGCCATAAAAAAGAATGAAATCTTGCCATTTGCATCATGGATGGACCTAGAGGGTATTATGCTAAGTGAAATAAGTCAGACAGAAAAAGACAAATGCCATATGATTTCCCTTATGAAATCTAAAAAACAAAATAAACGAACAAAACAGCAATGTATAGATAACGAAGAACTGGTGGTGGCAGATGGAAGGCTGGGGGATGGGCAAAAAAGGCCCATTGAGAAGGATTGAGAAGTACAAACAGCCAGTTATAAAAACTGTCATGGGGGTTCACATCATAGGGAACATGGTCGATAATATTGTAATAGCTAGGTACAGACACAGATGGGTACTGGAGTTATTGGGATGATCACTTTGCAAAGTATATAAATGTCTAACCACTATGTTTTACATCTGAAACTAACATAATATTGTATATGTGTGTTGACTATAATTGAAAAATAAATTTTAGAAAAGAAAAAAGAGCCCTGGCTGCTGTGGCTCAGTGCAGTGGATTGAGTGCAGGCCTGCGACCCAAACAACCGCGGTTCGATTCCCAGTCAGGGCACATGCCTGGGTTGCGGGCCAGGTCCCTGGTGGGGGGTCACTCGAGAGGCAACCACACATTGATGTTTCTCTCCCTCTCTTTCTCCCTCCCTTCCTCTCTGTCTAAAAATAAAAATCTTTTAAACAAGTGCCGAGGAATGAAGGAATAGAAGGAAAACCCCATCACACTGTATACTTTAAATGTTACAATTTTATTTGTCAATTATACCTTAATAAAGCTAAAAGGAAAAACCATACTGTTAAGCAAAATAATCGCGTCCTAGATGAACGCATAGGATCAGTTGGATTTACATAAGGTTCAAAAGCAGGCAAACTAAACCCTGTATTGTGCGAGAATGTATATGGAGCTGGTAAAACTACAAAGAAAAGTCAGGAAATGTTTAATACAAAATTCTAGAGATCGCCTAGTTGGGGGAGGAGGAGCTTCTGGATTCTTGGTTATGTTCTGTTTCTTAAATGCGAAAAGATCTTTATTATTAGCCTTTAAAGGGAACGTAGGCAATTTAATACTTCTCTGGTATAAATGATGTATTAAACAAAATACAAAATTTAAGTCACTTCCTCATCGGAGCCTGTTCTGATCACCCATCCTAGCCAAAGTGGAACCCCGCCGTCCCCAACACCACTTTTAAAAATCCCATTACCCTTTCCAGTTTCTTCAAAGAATTTAGGCTCAATCCAGTACCTAGTGAATGACTGGTTAATGCCTCTACCTCCTCCTGGCACCGGGAGCAGGAGTTACGCAGCCTCTCGGGCCTCACTTCCCTCAACTGTAACAGGTGGGTGGCTCCCATTTCCCGGAGATGCCGGGATGGGTGGAGAGCCCAGCGGCCCCTCGGGCTCAGAAACACCATTGTGGGGCCCGCCTTTCCATTTTCCTTAGGCACCTGCGCCCTGGAGGGCGTGTAAGGGCGGGGAGAGGCTTTGTAGGATCTGGGCCGTCCTCTCCCTTCTGATTCAAGGGACCCGCTGTCCCTGCTCCGGACCAGTCCCCATCTCCTCCCTCCCTCACAGTGGGAATGGAGAATTGGAGGTGGAAGGCGGCTTTGGGCGAGGCCCCGGGACCGCAGGGGAAGGCGAGGCCGCTTGGCGGTATCAGATCCTCCCGGAAATGGGCGGGTTTCGCCGCTGGGCCGCGGTGGACCCGCCAGCCCCCGGCCTACCTCCCCAGCGCCCTCTGCTGGCTGGGGCGCTCCCTGCGACCGTCTCCGGCCTGTCGCGCAGGGCCCGGCGCACGTCTCCAACAGGGGTAGGAACTGGTACAACTGCCTTGGTAGGGGCAGTTTGGGAATATCTGATGTGACTGGGAAAGGCCTCTGGGAGGAAGATACATTTGACTACAGCCCTGCATCTTCCCCAGGTGTCCATTCCCCAAAAGCGAAAACAGTAACTTAAAAAAAAATGAGATTTACCACCAATCAACCAAAAAAGAAAGTCTCCCACCATCCCAGATCTCTGTGTTCCTCCCCAAAGGCAACTATTTCTACCCCTGTGCTGTATGACCTTTCAGAGATGGTCTTTATGGAAACAAGGAGATACATAGTACCTGTATTTAGTAGGCGCATCCCTTCCCTGCGGAACACAAGCAGGCCCGCGGCCTACACCTTGCTTTTTCCTCCCAAGTAACAATATTCAGTGTTTGGAAAATCGTGCCTATCATTACACACGCAGTTATTTTTCGCAGGACTGCAGGCTTTCATTGTACGGATTACACCATAGCCGCACAATTTACTTCAAGAGGTCATGGGCATTTAGGGTAAATCAAAATTTTTTGCTGCTATGAACAAGATGGCAATTTCAATTAAATATCTCGTACGTACCGTGTATCTTTGTACTCAGGCTCAAAGGTACGTTATATGAAATGCTGATTGATTTGTCCAAATGCCCTTCCAAAAGGTTAAGCTAAGTTACACTTCATCGGCAGGGAGGTGAGGGACCCTTCAAGAAACCTGGTGGGGGTAGGGTATTGTCCGTTTTATCTCTGCCTATCTGAGAGGGAAAGTGAGGTCTCCGGGTTACAATTTGCATTTCACTTGAGTGGGGTGGAGCGTTTTTTTGTTTGCTCGTTTTCGGACAGACTCCGAAGCCATTTCTGTGTCTCTACATTCTAAACTACCCTTTGGTCACTGAGCTGATGAAATTCTTAATTGCTAAGAGCGCTTTGCCTGTTAGGCTAACTGGCCCCAGGGATCAGATCATTAATCGGCGAGTGAATCGATCAGAGCCAGAGTGTTAATCCCGACTGGGGAGAATGCATTGCCTATGGAAAGTTCAAGGAATGAGTCAATGTTCAACTTCCACCTTTATCCTTGATTTAAAACACAAAAACCTTTTGAGTGTCTCACACTTGCCTGAAAACAAAGAGTGATTCAGCCTTGGGCCTGACCCCACAGGCCCCCTGGGCAGCAATCAGTCACCATCCCATCCCTGGAGACAAACGTTATCAGGGGAACTTTCTGGGCCTGAGTCTGTTGGGTGTGGTCCAGAGCTAGGGGCTCCAACAAAGAGGTACAAGCCCTTTCATTCGTATTTGCTGAGCACCTGCTCTGTACCAGGTGCTGGCCTCGAGGGCAAGAACCACGTGGGGACCAGCTAATACATTACTGTGCAGTCATATTGCCCACCTGTCCCAAAGGAGAAAGCTTTATATATGCAATGGCTGTGGAATCTTGTCAAGGCATTTAAGTGGTAAAGAGCAAGATGCAAAACAGCATGTAGGATGCGATCCCGTTTGCAAAGGAAGAGGGAGGAGTACGTAGATACTTCTTAGAGACAGATACCACCCCCGGAGGAGGGAGACCTGAAAGCTAGTTGTCTCTGAGGAGGGGATCTGGTAGCCGCAGGGCAGGGGTGGGAGGGAGATTTACGACATGCCCTTCCCCATGTCTTGTATTTTTTAAATTATTATTTGCAAGTATTAACCTCATTAATACTTGCATAGCAAAGTTGTCCATCAGAGAAGACTTTTTAAATAAAAGCGTATAGTCCAATCAGTAGGATATTTTGCAGCTGTTAAAATGTCGCAGCCTGTCTGGGGTTCCCATCTCTCATAGGAAAAGCCAGTCTTCAGTGAGGCCACAAGGCATCTATCTGCAGGATCTGGCCCCTCGTGGCCCCTCTGAGCTCACCCAGCCCCCGAGGCTCCAGCCCCAACGGACCCCACCCAACCTGCTCCAGCCTCAGCGACTTCGCATCTGTGTTTCCTTTCCTGAATGCTCTTGCCCCTCCACAGCTCACTCTCCATCCCTCCTCCCTGTTTAATTTTTCTCCCCAGCACGCACCACAGTTTGACACAGTGTATGTTTTCCTCACTTTGCTGATTGCCCTTTAGAACAGAGTTCCGCAAACTACACCCCCCCAGCCGCACGGATAAATCCGCCTGAGGGTTTTTTGTATGGCTCATGAGCCAAGAATGGCTTTTACAGATTAACATTTGCAATCGATTTGAGGTTAGGGAACACTAATTTGGAGACCCAATTACAGCAAAATGTTCATCTTCAAAAGAGAATCCCATTCTCATTCATAAACCTGTATTACACAAAGCTTATATTTAAATACTATTTTATTTTGAATTTTGTCAATGAAGAAAAATGTGGACATTTGTTTTACATAAATACCCACTGAGGCCTGCAAAACTGAAATATCCACTCTTTGCTCTAGATAGTCCCACCTGGGTAGGAACTGTCTGTCTTGTTCAATGCTATCACCTAGGCGCCCAGAACAGGACCTGGTGTATAGTAGGTGCTCAATAAAATTAGCTGCGTGGACGATCAACATGATGGACTTTTCAAGTGAAAAAAATAAATCAAGTGAGCAGAATACCTAATAGGCTGCCACGGTGAAGCAAATAAATAAGACAATATCCACCACGTAGGCCCAGACTGTCTGTGAAAGGAGACCGAAGAAGAAGAATGTGGTTCCTTCTAGGAAGTGGCAGACAGAAGCGGGAAGGAAACTTCTTTTTCTCCAAACCTTTTTTGAAGGGCATGAAGTTTTTATTTCAGATACCTGTGTCACCATTTCAGATGAAATACTTTTCCACGAAAAGGCCCGCCACAACACTGAGGCAGATATTCATGGCCTCTGAGACTCAGTTTGTTCACCTGGCCAATGGGGAAACAAGTCAGGTGTCCAGCTGTCCTGGCTTGCCCAGATCTGAGGGAGTTTTGGGACCACCCTGGGCAACCAGAACAAGGTAGACACTCCGGTTAATAGGAAGTTGTCCAGGGCCTACAGGTGGATGTGTGAGGGCTGAAGGGGGTGGGCCTGAAACCAGCTCTCTGCATCACCTGCTGGTGTGGCATCATTCTTAGGGAGGCCACCCTGGCACTCCAGGGCTGAGACAGGTCGTTGGGATCACCCAAAGGTGCCTCTTTCCCAGCAAATCTCTTGGCATTTGCCACTGGGGACTTACCTCTCTCTCTTCTCTCTCTCTCTCTCTCTCTCTCTCTCTCTCACTATCTCGAACACTAATTGGGCCTGGGCAGCCTCGCCCTAGACCGGACTGATAGCTCCCTGCTATCTCTGCCTTCCTGGCAGTACCTGAATCGGTCTCCAGGAAAAGCCCCCAGGGCCTCCTCTGGCCCACACCCACCTGTGATGCCTCTAGACCTCTGAGTCCCACCGAGTGTCCGAGACAAGGGCAAGTGTCAGCCAACTGTTTTCTTAAGTCAAAGTTAGCTGTTTCGTGCACAAAATAAAATTCTGGGGTTTATCGCCCCAGCTCTCATCCTTGTTCCTCAGATCCAGCCTCACAGACCTTCCTGCCTTTGTCCTCGCTGTTCCTTCTGCCCCAAACACCCTTCTCCTCCCCAGATGTTCCTAGAGCTTGTCTCACCTAGAGATGCTACTGTCATCTCCCTTTCCCACCTTGGTCCCATTGGCCCCTTGGATCCCCACAGCAAGCCCTGCGTGGCAGGCAAGATCATCAGCCCCACTGTACAGATGAGGAAACCAAGGCCCGGAGAGCTGCGGTACTAGTGTGCTTAAGTCACAGTGAACACGTGGTAGAGTCCACTGGCCTGGAGGCTGGGCCACCGTGCTAGATCAGACAGCCCCCACTCGCACGGAGCCCACAGGTGAGGGCCCTGGGTGAGTCAGGGAAGTCAGCTCCACACTGACCCCAGGCTGAGGATGGCCTGGGGAGAGGAGGAAACAGCGAGAGGGCCTTCCGGGCAGCAGCGACCAGTGACCTCCACGGGAACAAGCCCAGGGGGTAGATGAGTGTTCCAGGACACACAAGTCCTTCAGGAAGACAGAGGCCCCAGCACCGACACAGCCCCAAGCCCCTTAAGAGTTTCAGGGAAACTCTGCCCCATGTTTTGTTCAAATGGAGTTTAAAAATGTGTGGTCTCTTTAGTATTTTTATTTAACACATGAACACTCCTAAGACACATGCCAGATAAAATACAGATGCCCGACTAAATTAGAATTACAGATAAACAACAAGCTTTCAGTATAACAAGACTGCATGGGACAGACTTATTCTTTCTCAGAAATTCAAGTTTAACTGGGCCTCCTGTATGTTTGTTTCTGAATCTGGCAGCCCCTTGGGGACTGGCTCCTATCAGCACTTCCAGAACCATCTCCCGCCAGGGGGTCATCAGCTTGCTTCTCATCTTTTGCTTTTCAGGAACAATAGTTCCATGAAACCCCTGCACAAAGGACTCTGACCTCGTCTGCAATTGTATCTGGAGGGTGTGCGCCTGAGGTCGCTTAGTCACCTCTTCGCCTGGATGTTTGCGGCCCTGCCTCAGACAAGTTGCCTCCCAGTCACTCCGAAGAGCAGCAGCACCCCTGGTCTCTCCTAGGCCCCCCGTCGACCGTGCTCTCCCCGCTTCTCTTTTTCTCTGTGTCCCCTGACGCGGCCTGACTGTGTCTGTTTCTCCGTTTCTGTCTCTCAAACTCTCCCTTTGACCCAGCAGCTCTGCAATAATATGCAGGTAAGTGGGCAAAGATACACTTGTAAGGATGCTCTAGCATTTTCTGTAACAAACTTGAACAGCCTAAATGCCCACTGATAAATCAAGCACGGCCCACCCTCACCTGGAGCATCATGCAGCTATTAACAGTAACGCCGCATTGACTTGAAAGGGGTTGGTGGACAAATCGCAGAGTGAAAAACACAGGTCATAGGCAGGAAGTCAAGCATTTGGCCATTTTAAGTTTCAACCAAAAATGTGGTGACCCCGGACACGGAAGTGTTCCGCTATGACGTGCTTGTCTAGGGGTGGGATGACTAGCAGTAGTGTCGTTTCTTCTTTATATTTTTCTACCCTACCTGTTCTTTTCTTTTCAGATTTTCTTTCCTTTTAGAGAGAGGGGAAGGGAGGGAGAAAGAGAGGTGGGGAAGTATTGACATGAGAAACATCGATGGGTTGCCTCTCAGATGCACCCCAACTGGAGACCGAATCCACATCCTAGGTATGTACCCTGACCAGGAACTGAACTCGAGACCTTTCGGGACGACGCTCCAACCTAGCCACACTGGCTGGGGCCTCTGGATGGTCTTTACAATCAGAAAAGGTATCAATCACTAAAGGCTTGCAACCTTTAAGGCCTGAGCTTGTCCACTTGATTCTAAACAACCCATCTGCTGCCCTACCCCAGCTGTAGTAGATGCATTGCAACACACCTTACATGACTTCCTGAACTAGCCTAAGGATGCGGTTTACCTGAGGCTCTTTTAAAAGATACAGATTCCCAGGCCCCACCCACAACTACCAACCAGAATTTCCAACGGGCCTGAGGATGTATTTTGTAACAAGAGCCTCCCAGGTAGTTCCTGTCTCAGGTAGAGTTTGGGAAACACTCCATCTGACAGCGTTGTTGCGTCATCAAACAGCTGCTAGCTGCTTGGGCCGCAGGGGGACACTGGGTGGTCTCAGGAATGGATGAGAAAAAAGTGGTGACGCCAGTAGCTCATGTTGATTAAGCACGTGTTTTGTGCTAGGCCCTGTTCTAATGCTTTACGTGGATTATTTCACTAGATTCCCACAACCCTACGAGGAAGACACTTCTATTAACTCCGTTTCACTGACGAGGAAACAGAGGCACAGAGATACAAATGACTTGTCCGAGGTTACGCAGCTAGCAGCGTGAATGCTGGGGATAGGGGACTGTGCAATGTGCCCGAGGCCATCAGTTTGGAGGGCACCTCTGCTTCGTAACACTTGGGCAAGTTACTCACCGGCCAGCCACCACTCCCTCATCTGTGTAACGGGAGTGACACGAGTGCCCCTCCTGCAGGGCTGGTGAAGAGGAAGCAAGGAGACGGACTTTTCCTCAGTGCCTGGCTTTGGTCACCTTTCAGGAGTTACAGGAGGGAGGATTAAATCAAACTTATTTGAGGGCAGGCACTGTGCCAGAATGAGATAAGAAAGATTAGCATCGCCCTGGCTGGAGTGGCTGAGGGTTGAGCATTGTGCTGCCAACTGAAAGGTGGCTGGCTGGTTGGATTCCCTCTCGGGGCACGTGCCTGGGTTGTGGGCCTGGTCCCTGGTTGTGGGCCTGCGAGAAGCAACTGGTAGATGTTTCTCTTATACACTGATGTTCCTCTCCCTCCCTTCCCATCTCTCTAAAAATAGAATTAGCATGACTGTCATTAATCCTGTGTGCATAATGCCCAGCAAGGCCCCATATGGGACATTCAGCTGACACCATGCAAGGCCAGGGCATAAATAGAAGAACGAAGGCAGGAGAGCATCCTGGGATCACGTCTAGGGCCTGGGCAGGGAAGGCCTGGCAGCAGCCATCTTGTCAGCCCACTGGAGTGAGTCTCGCTCCTTCTGCTTCAGGTGTGAGGACTCACCTGCCTGTGGGGAGGGACAGTGGGGCCAGCCCAAGCCTTGGGGAGACACTGCCCCCTTCAGGCTCTCCTTACCACTGCACTGGCCCCCTAATTCCAGGCAGGACGCGTGGCAGCAGAAAGAAGTACCATTAAAAAGGGGTCCTATTTTAGTTCCATTTCAATTCTGGGAACATTTATTGAGTCTACCCGGGACCGAGTGTGGAGTGAAAACAGGCACCGCAGCTTACCAGTTGGATAAATTATGAAATTTATTTATATTTCACCTTTTAAAAGCCAGAACGTAACAAATTTCACTTTCTGGAAAGTCATCTTGTTAGAAATACATGAAGTGCACTTAATACAAGGAACACGGTTTCCTGGCACCACCAGCGAGACAGACACACGCTCTTCGGTTCCTGCCAATGAAGGTTCTGCTCAAGGCCCCCCTGAACTCAGACCGAGAGGATCTCAACTCAGGGAGGTCCGAGTGACCGCCTCAGAAACGACCGTGAGGAAGTTGACCTTGGCATCGGGTCCTCCCAAGAAAGAGCAACCAGAAAAAATTACTTTGTCCCAAAGGGCCCCCATCTCTGCTGGTCACTGGGCACCCGCAGCTCGTACTGGCAGGCAGGAAGAGGCCCAAAGCCCGGTCACTTGCCACCTCGGCCACTGCCCAGAAGAAACGTCCCCATCAGACTAGAGATGTCGGACGTGCAGGAGCAAACCTAAATCCAGATGCCCCGGGGCAACCAGAGGGAGGTGCTGCTCCTGTGGACCCCACGGCCAGCCCAGCCCGGTGCTCACTCCTGTCGTGAGACAGGATGAACTTCAAGCTTCTTGAGCTGCTGCCAGAGGAAGTTTCCAGGAGACAGCTTCCGCTAACAAGGGCCCGCAGGAGAGGCTGTGCCCCGGACAGTGTCCTGTCAGAGGAGACGGCTGCGGTGCTCGATTCCCGGCAGCCTCTCTGCGAGAAAAGCAATGCTCAGTGTGATCTCCGGTAACAGATACAAGACAGAAGAACTGGTGGCCTCTCGGTCTGCGAACCTCCTCCTCCTTATTTATTCACGTGAAGACTCCTTTCTGTGCCTCGAGGACAAGAATGTAAGCAGGCTCCCAAGTAGAAAAGTAAACGTGACCCAGTCACTTGAAAATACTTCATTAGTTTGAAAATCATGAGGAAAAAGCTGTGGTCTTTCTGTCTCTCTTAGCTGACCCTCTTCTCCTCTTATGGAGACACGGAGTTTAACCTAAGTCTCTAACCTAGACACACTTATTTCTACTAAGAACATGTCATACCTCATCCTAAAAAGGCACGGTGCAGGCATTTAAGACGGAACCAGTCCATTCTAAGGGTGTGCAGGAGTGGCAGGAAAATGTCGCCCATCAAAACTTCCAGCATCAGACCACGCGAACCCAGAACACTCGCCCCAGCAGGACCGTTGAAAGGTGTGCTGGGAAGTAACCAGCCCTGGCGGCTGCTGCCAAGGACCACCCGCCAGGAGCTTCCTCCACGCAGAAGGAGCCCCACCACTGATCGCCTGCGCTGCTGCCAGAGTCCACACACCTCGGGGCCCAGGGGGCGAGACGCTTGTCTCGTTTGTGCTATTCATGACCCACGAAAGGTCCTGGCTGGCTCGGAGGACCTGAGAGATGAACGCTGGATGAGAGGAACGAGTGTGGGACGGGGACAGGTGGAGAAGCGGGGCGCTCTTCCGGAGGAGGCGGCGGAAGCACCGGAAGGAGCTGAGGAGCAGTAAGACACAAGACAAACAGGGCTGACAGCAGGGCGAGAGCCCAAAGGAAAGGAGGACTCTGAACTGGAAACCTGCTTCCCTGTTAAAAGTGACCCCGTCCTAATGCCAGGGCTCACTTCCAGGTCTGCTGTATATATTTAAAGTTTCACACATAACACACAATGGAAGCTCTGGAACGCGAGACGGGCAGCGGAAGCTCTGCTCACTGATCGATGATGGAGCGCTGCAACACCTGATTTATCATGTCTTCTTCGTCGACGTCATAATCCTAGGGGCAAAACACAGACACGGTCTCAGCCCGTTGGCAGCTGCAGAAATTTACTCTGTGCAGGAGCAGGACAGCTGAGCACGGGGCCCCAGGGACGGCTGCCAGGGGCCCGGGGCCAGCTCCCAGCTCCGGGCAGACTGCCTGACCCCTCGGGGCCTCTGCTGCCTCATCCGAGCATGAAAACCCGGACGGCTCCCGCAGACCGGGGCTCAGAGGGCCAGCGGGCACCCAGGTGGAGCCGGTGCAGGCCAAGTGCTCCGACGTGCAGGGCGCTGCAGTGGAAGCAGCCTTTCTAGCCCGGTGAGGCCGGGTCTCCTAGCCGGGCGTTACACTCGTCTCCATGGCATTAACGGAGACATGTGCATGTTCAAGTCTGAACTTCGGACACCGTATCGGGCCACGAATAAATACTCTCTGTGACAACTGAGGGAAAAGCCGGGCCTTCCCCCTCAGTCCTGCAACGCAGCCCTTCAGACTGAATACTCTGAAGCTCCCAACTGACACTTACGTGTGTAAAGGAGGGGTTATTCTAAGCAGGTGACCAAATGCACCTATCACTAGAATGCCAAGGCAACAGTGTGCCCCTTTGAAACTACACAGCTGAGGGAAAAGGACACACACCCAGGGACTGCGTCTGGCCAATGGATGCGCTTTGTGTGGCCTGAAGTACTTTAAAAAACAAACATGTTATATTTCATATGAAATGCTGCTGTCCAGCTTCTCAGGGCTGAGGTGGGTGGCAGAGAGGGGCAATACTGTGCCTGTGTTTCCACATGACAACGAGCAGCTGGAGTTGACGGCAAAACAGCGGGCCACACACAGTCCAGCCTGAAAATCCTACGGGGGCCGCTTCCATTACTTGCCTGGCCCCATGGGCATCTAAGCCTAAGAGTCCCAAACCGGGCCCTGGCCGGGTAGCTCAGCTGGTTAGAACAATGTCCCGATACGCCAAGGCTGTGGGTTTGGTCCCGGGTCAGGGCACATACAAGAACCAACCGATGAACGCATCGGTGCACGGAGAATTCCCAGCCTGGTCCTGTAACGCGCAGAAACTGCACACCCCAAAAGGAAGTGGGCAAAACCTGCGGGAAGGACGATCACCCCGGGGCAAGCTGTCGCTGTGTCTGGGTGTCTGGGTTCGGGTGGCTGGCCAGCTCTTCTTCTTCAGCGCCACTCAGCGAGTCTGTGGCCGTCCACCTGGCTCACAGGCCACACAGCTGCCTTTCCAGGAAACCCGTCGCCTCAGTGACAAAGCTCAGCAACGGGGCCCATGGTCCCCCAGGTCAGAGGGAGGGAGGGAAGGATCGGAGCCCGGGCTCCACTCACCACGAAAGTGTCGTAAGAGAACTGGTGCCGCCGCTGGATGTGCTCGATGAAGTTGGCGCTGCGGTAGTTGGGGTCTCCCCAGGGCATCGAGGCACATATCGGACAAACCTTTCAACAAAGCAGCACGGTCTGAGGCGCCTGACGTCTGTGCTGACGCCCACCCTCTGTGGCTAGGGTCTGGCCCCTCTCTTCTAGGGCATATGTCCTGACACACTAGTCCAGGGCCAGGTCCCTCCCTTGTGTGCACACTCACACCCCAGAAAACGCTGTCAGTCTCCACGTGTCACCTGACTCATGGAACACACGAGGGGCAGGTATAGGCTTCAGCCATGATACCACCCTTTCCTTACTCCCCACTGTGGTCGGGACAGTGTGTCAGCCCAGCGGGGGCCGAAACTACAGCACACGGAATTATCCAAGATGCAAAGAATGCCAAGAAATGACAGATGGGCAGTGTCCCAAGGAAGTTAAAACATGGCCTTATGTGCTACTTTTTTACAAGTAAATACTCCGACGAGGGGGCTCCGGCTGGTTCGGGCTTTGAAGACTGGGAGGATTCGGGACAGGAGACAAAACGTGAACGGTGTCCCAGGAGAGGGGCAGTAGTAGCGAGGAGAAAGGCCAGGAGGCGGCAGTACACGCAGACAGCGGTCAATGAGTGTGGCTGGGAGGGGAAGTTCATGGAGACGGGCAGAGGGACGCTGGGGTGGGGAAGAAGCAAGCATCAGTGGCCCGGCTTGGAGATGGAACCCTGTCGTCGACAGGAAAGATGGCGATGAAGGGGGCCGGCAAGAGAGGAATCTGAAGCATGGGAGACTCCTTGAGTGGAGGAGCGAGGCAGGCACCTGGAGCTGGGCCACAAGCAGGACAAGGGGGAGGAGGGGGGTGGCTGAAACCAAAGGGAAGTGCCACAACCCTGACAGGTGTGACGTTCCGTAGAGGGGGAGGAGACAGGACAGAGGGCCAAGGGCTGAAGGAAGAGGGGTGTCACAGATACAGAACAATCACAGGGACTTCAGGAAGCCAAAGGGGGGAAAAGAGAGAGAAATTAGTCTGCAGTACCAGAAACCAGAGCAGTTCAGCAGTACCGATCGACATTATACGTGCACTTAACCTCCGACCACATCGATCCACAGCTAAGAATTTATTTCACAGACAGACATAAACACAGGCGAAAGATACACTAAAATTTATAGCAGCCTTTCAGAATTTACAATGAAAAGCTTCAAACCTATAGAAAAGTAGGTAATAGTCTGACAAACCAGCGCTTATCCCCAAACACCCAGATTTAAGTTTGCCATACTTATTTCAGCAAAAAGGAAACACTTTAAAATAAAACACATTTCACCTCTATTTCAGTACAGTCCTAAAAATAAGTATGTCGCTCTACAAATACAACACCATTATTCCGCCTGTCAATCAATAATAACTCTTCAGTAGCATTTAATCTCCTGTCCTCAATCAAATTTCCTGACTTCATTTGGGACGGACCTTTACGCTCATCAGTAAGGGGGCAACTAAATCACGGGAGAAGTGAGGGAAACTGTGAAGCTCGTTAAGAGAGACAGATCTACATGCACTGACGTGGAACACGGCCCAAAACACTAGTTACGGCCTCTATATCATGGGCTGTCACCTACACGAAAAGAGGGACAAATAAGGGGTATTTCTCCACATACGCAGACTACTCCGACGCCCACGAGCACGCCAAAGCGGCATATTCCGATGACGGGAAGGGAGGACTGGGTTAGGGGCAGGAAACCAGGTTCCAGTACTGGCTCGGCACTGCCCAGCTCCGTGACATGGGCAATCGACTCAACTTGGGTGGCAGAACGGTCTCTTAGTCACATCTAAAAACGAGTGCAGGAGAGATGGTGGTAGGAGATAGAGCATCCCTTTTAGTTTTCACAATTACCGAAATAGCTGTGCTTCTCTGACTAACTTTGAAATGGAAGATCGGCAGTGGAGGCAGGTGCGGGGCGGTGTGTCTCTGTCTGGGCATACCTGCCCTTCCAAACAGCAGTTAGCTCTCCAGCACCTCAACTCACGGCTCTTGGGGAGGAGCCGACAAGCTGGCTTTGGGGCACCTCATCTTGCCTGGTGCAGCCAGGGACTCTGCACTGTGCACCTATTCTGGAATCACAGGGAACGTGAAACAGCTGGAGCGGCGACCACGCCAGGTCAGCATCCAGCTGTAGAAACTCCCAAGCTCTCCAGGTAACAAAGATGCGTTAGAAAGATGAGTATTAGTATCAAACGATGGGGCTGTTTCTTTCTGAGTAAGGATCGTCGACTCTTTGTGACTGATCTCCTGAGCGGCTGACAGGCCACCATGGTACGCTGCTTTACTTTTATGCTGCGTTTATTTCTGTTACACTAAAATGGCAAGCGGTAAC
>PVKM010033291.1:0-16045 GCA_004027735.1 Carollia perspicillata
ACAGCTTAGAATCTCACTTTTTTGAGAATTTTGTCGTGGAAATAATAATAATATTTAATTGGCTATACCTTCCTAGCAATGGAGTATTTGAAAAAATATAAGGGACCGTCCTTCTTTTTCTAACTGATGCTGCTTCATGACTCACTGTGCCCCATGGTTGTTCAGCTCAGGTTTCTCCTACAAATTCCTGTTAAACAAATACTTACCCAAGATCTCCTAAATGCCAGGCGCAGAAAATTAGGAGCTAAAGGAGACAAAGTCTGCCCACACTGAATGCACACTATTAGAATGAAACAACTGGCAACCAGTAATTACCAGGCTGCAAGATTAGTGATCATGAGGTGTACACCAAGTGCTCTGGGATCACAAAAAAGCAAGTGCCTTAATTTAGTCCCAATTGAGAATAACTGCATAGGAAAATGACCTGAAGCCACCCGTGGGAAACACTAGTCCCTCGAGTTATTTCAGCCCTCGACCTGTGTGTGCATACCTGGGATCAACACTTACGCAGCACCTGGAAATCCAAGCAATGGTCGCCGTCTAAAGAAAACACAATAGACTTATTGGCCACTGGGATGTTCACACCCACTGGTGGTTCACTGTTCAGTCTCCTCTTTGTTTTGTGAACAGCCGTTCTGTACTTACCACGTGTGAAGCACTGGGTTAGGCCTTAGACACAAGCATGAAAAAATCAGGTACCTGGAGTCCGGCCCAGCGGGTGCAGGGGTGGAGATGGCAACGGAGTGTCGAGGAGCCAAGAAGGCAGAGTGAGGCTCTGCGGGGACTTTGGAATTGGCGTGAACAGTCTCTAGAGAGAAGAGACATTCCGATGCAGGAAGAAAGGCTGCAAAGGCATCACTTAAGGAGAGGCACAGCCAAAAAAATTGTAAAGAAACTTAAGTGGCGAAAGAGCAGATAGTGAAGATGTTTTGAGAGGTGAGGAGAGAGTGCCATTACCTTCAACTTCCACTGAAGTGCTTGTGCATAAGGTAATAGGTGATGAAAGTCATTGAATCCTTAATATACCAGGTACTATTCTAAATGTGGCTCATACATTTTCTTGTTTCATTCTTGCTGTAGCCCCATGATGTATTGTCATCATCCCTGTTGTGCATTTGTGCAAACCGAAATGCATGGAAGTTCAATGACTTGCCAGCGTCACATCTCCGCGAGGCGGGGAGCCAGAATCAGTCCGCTCCTTTGTACTTCGGAACCCGCGCATTTCCCCACAGCACCACAGTTACGGCCCTGACACCGTGCCTAGAACTTCACAGACAGAACTAGGGGAAAGGATATTCCACACTGAGCGAGTGGCATAAACAAAGGCACCGGTGGGAAACCGGAAGTGTGTTTTAGAAGTCTGACTTAGTTGGAACATGAGTTCCTAACAGGCAGATGCAGGCACATGTGTTAGGATTAGATCATGGAAAGCGGTGAAGACTCCACAGCTGGGCTCTCGTCCCCTTTGGAGCCTGGAGGGGACATCATCACAGCTGGCCTTTGGGTGACTCACTGGCAGTTACTGATAAAACTGCCAGGGAAACAGTAGAGAGCCTGGCCAAGGGAGGCCAGTTAGAAAGCTATTGTAACAGTCTAGGAGACAGATAATTGGAGCCTGCATGGGGTGGTGGCATGAGGAATGCAAAGAAGAAGAGAGATTTGAGAGGCCCGGAGGAGGTAGAAATGACAGGGCTTGGGAGGCAGGATGTGGGGGCAAGAGAGGAGAAATCAAAGATAGCTCTCAGGTTTTGACCCTGAGTGACTCATGATTAGTAGCACTTACTGTTTCTTCTTCTTCTGTGTTTTTTTGAGTGGGTAAGAGTCAAATTTGAGAGATGAGAATACAAGGGCTTTCAGGGTTTTTTAAAAATTGATTTTAGAGGTGGGGGTGCGGAGAGAGAGAGAGAGACCTCAATTTGTTGTTCCACTTCTGTGTGCGTTCATTGGTTGCTTCTTGTATGTGCGCTGACCAGAGATAGAACCTGCAAACCTGCGCATCAGGGTGACGCTCTGAGCTACTTGGCCAGGGCCAGGGCCTTCTGTTTTTGCCAAGGAATCCTCATGGCCAGAGAGGATCCAGAGGCCCCCATCACACAGTGAAAGAGAGGCCGTCTACTGAGAGTGCAGGGCACCCAGGCAGAGTTCCATTGTTCTTGAAAAGAGTGGGAATCATTCTGACCCTGTGAGGAGGTTGTGTTTGATTTCCAGGGCTCCCATCACAAAGGACCACAGATGAGTGTCATAAATGGCAGAAATCTATTGTCTCACAATCCTGGAAGTTGGGAGACCTAGATCAAGGTATCGGCAGGTTTGATGCCTGTCTCCTAGCTTCTGGTTATTGCTGACCATCTTTGTCATCACTTGGCTGGTAGACACATCACCCTGGTCCCTGCCTTCATCCTCACAGGGTGTTCTCTTATGTGTGTGTCTGTGTCCGAATGTCCCATTTTCGTAAGGACTTCAGTCATATTGGACTAAAGCCCCATCCCATCTGTCATTTCATCCTAATCTAATCACACCTTTAAATGGCCTTATTTCTAAATAAGATTACATTCTGAGATACTGGGGGCATAGTACTTTAACACGTGAATTTTGGGAGAATGCAGTTTGAACCACAACAGTGAATGAGAAGAAGGCCTTCTTGCTCTTAAAAGATAACTAGGTTTCTGCCCTGGCTGGTGTAGCTCAGTGGATTCAGCACGGGCCTGTGAAGCAAAGGGTTGCCGGTTCGATTCCCAGTCAGGGCACATGCCTGGGTTGCAGGCCAGGTCCCCAGTAGGGGACACATGAGAGGCAACCACACATTGATGTTTCTCTCCCACTTTTTCTCCTTCCCTTCCCCTCTCTCTAAAAATAAATAAATTAAATATTTTTAAAAAAGATAACTGGGTTTCCGTTTTTAAGCATCTTCTGGAGGTTTGTGAGCAAGGCATATTGACTTTAAAATATTACCACTATATGATATGGGTACTGGAAATATTGGGGCGGGGGAACACTTTGTAAAGTATATGATTATCTGACCACCATGCTCTTAATGCAAAATAATATTGAGTGTAAACTGTAATTGAAAAATGAAATTAAAAATATATGTATATCATTACATTAGCAAGAGCTGAGGTCTCCTGACACCCACTTACTGGACTTGAAAATATTTTTAATTAGCAAAAGAATGTCAGTACCTCAGCTGTTGCTGTGAGCAGCACCTTCCTGATTTCCAGCTCTGGAGCACTTCTGAGCAGTGATCACCCTTCTCCCAGATATCACAGTCCCAAAGCAGTGATTACACAGCCAGGTGCATGTGCTGAATAGCCAGGGAACTCTCACTTGGGAATAAACTGCCTGAGAGAAGGAACAGGTGGAGATCGGAGCCTGAGCTGGGGTGTCCGGGATGTTCAGGTGCAAATACAGTCCAACATCCGGTTCCCAGTGGGACGTGATTTGTGCCCCCTTTGTTCTTCTTTGGATATCAAGCCTTGTCAATGAAACAGTTTACAATTTTTAACACAAATTGGGTTTTTTTTTCTTCCTGGAGAACAAATTACTCATATATTACCTTGTTGAAAAGAAAAAACATTCTCCAAAAAAAAATTAAGGTACCTGATTTTTACAAATTTACCCTCATTCTTATAAGGCTGATAGGCTATTATGTCCAAGCAGGATAAGAGAAAACACATTTAGGTCAAGATACATGTTTTTTTTTCTCGTGAGAAGGAAATGCTGACTCAAGGAGACCTGGCCTGTGCTGTTTAGGTCAGATGGCTGTAGGTGTGGGCATCCCAGAGATGAACGGGTGCCTGTGAATGAATCACAAAGAGCTCTGCCCTGGGTGCTTATAATTCAGATCCAGTCCTTCCCTAAATAGCTCTTTGGTGGTTTTCCATTTTTGTCTGGGTATATTTACATTTACACCCCATTTATATGATTTGCCAGAGCTTCGGGCTGATAGCTTAAACCTTTGCCTTCACTTCCCATTTCCATTGCCCTCCCAATCTCTATAGCCCTGCAAATGAGCTTTTCTGAGCTCCTCATTAATTTTTCACTCCTTTCCCTGCGGGAGATGCACAGATTTACAGCACTAGGATAGCAGGCCAAAGAATGCTTGGCAGGCCACTGCTGTGCCTGGCAATAGGTTTCAGAAACATACCTCCAGGGATTTTGACAAGTGAAATAAATGCCCAGTACCTGCTTGCTCTTTAATTATAGGGTTCCCACTAGACCTTCAGAAAGTTGCATTATTTCCTGGTGTTGGGGTGTGCAGTGATTTGCTCTCTCTCTCTTTTAAATTGGGTGTTAAATTAAGAGTAGCAGTGTGATTCACTAGCAAGATCACTGGTCTGGCTATGTAGTAATAGCTCATGGTCATGGACAAGTGAGTTCACCCCTCTGAACCTTATTTCTTTATCTTCAAAATGTGAGGCTTAGACTACACCATCTCCAAGATTCTGTTACATCCAGCCTTCTTTGTTTTGACAGCAGCCTAGCGTTCTTTTCTGCAAGTATAAAGAAAAGACATTTTGCAAGTCTCCCTCGGTATCACTGCTTCTCTAGCCAAGAACAGGATCTGTGTGTTGGAAGCCTACAAAAATTCAACTGCATCCAGCTTGATGTAAGAAATAGCCACAGAGAAATCTTCCAGTTAGAATACCTCATTGCTAGCTTTTGTCTTGACATTGGGTGCTGTCTCCTCACCTTCCCGGCCCTCTCCCCCGATTGATCCATACATGTATCACTCCTTATTTAGGAGATTGAACACATTTCTTTAGGGACCTTTTAAAAAGTCACTCAAGAGCTGGAGTTTCATGTTCTTTAGGACAAGAGTGGGCCAGAGTCCTCTGTAATGAGTCTACATTCTCAGTGAGCATGACTTTCTCAGCTGGCAAAATTAACTCTATTGAAATTTTTACCCAGCTGGCTTAATTGGAACTGGGGTGTCTACAGCGTCCAGATGGATAAGGCCTTCAGGATGCTAAACTAACTAAATCGGTGGTGCACGTGATTTCCTTCTGCAAAGTCTTCTAAAAGAAAATAACCTTCTGAATATATAGATGGTCTTCCAAGAACTAATAATTCGAATGCTCAGTGAACAAAATATGATAAAAGCTGTGTTTCATCACCATTCACTGCCTGTATTTGTTGTCTAGAAGTAGTTATCTTGGGAATGAAGTCTTTTGATCGGAAGCCAGGAATGCTGTCACTGAAAACTGAATTCCCTTACATTGTCCTTGAAGACAATAACCAATGTCACAAGAAAGAAAATATAAAAAGAAAACCAGGTGGAAAAGAAAATATAGAGGTGTTTGGGATTGAGTAGTGCAGTAATGTTAGAACTTTGTCCACCTAAATTGTATGTCATCCTAGATTAAAACTTTTGGAAAAGAAAATAGTTTGTAATGGCTTGCTTCTCTAACAGAAAAACCGAAGGAATTTTCAGGCTGAGCTAAAAATGAAAATATTTTTAGAAAAAAATACAGCAAGGACTTGGAGTACAGACAATTTGTTACATCAACATTAAATCAGAATGTGTTGAATAGGCAATGGATTAGTTCTTCACATGAGCAGAGAATAGAACTGAGTACAGTATTTAAAACACTTTTTTTTTGTAAAAAAAAAACTCAGTGTCACTTTTTTCATGTACACAAAAAAGTGTTGGAAAATAAAATGTGGGGTTAGAGCAATAATTACTATGAGTGAAACTCTACCGGTATCTGAAGTCCTCACATGACCTCGCCTTCCTTTCCACATCGGGCCCCCCTCCAGGTTAGCTCCCCTCGAGCTCTGCTTCTCACAAATAAAGCAAAGGGTTCAGGATAGATAGTCTCTGAGGCCCCTGCCAGACTTAATATTTTTGGTGTTAAATCAACACATATGGGAAAAGCATATGAAACTTGAATCAAGTTTTCAGTTGTCTTCAAATATAGTAACGGTGGAAATGATAGACATGCTCTTTACTTGTTAACTAACTGTCCTCCTTTGCACAACACCCTCCCCAGCCACTGCTCCTGGTTACTGCTGTTTGAAAGGGCCGTGTGATGCTACCTGGAAGCTTACTTCAATAAGCCGAAAAGAAGTCTGTACTGCCTCTTTAAAGGCTATAGCAGTATGCTTCCCTTCCAGGGAATTTAGGGACATAATAACAAATGATGGCCCTCTGATCACCCTTCCCTTCCTAGTTTGACTAATGACTCTCGAAGATTTGCAGGAAAGATCATTCTTGCCACTCTTTTTTTGAACTTGAACAGATGTTAACACTTAAAGGGAAGGAAGAATTATGGGCCAAGAAGGGATGGTTAGGTCTCAGCACAGACTTTTGGAGATGCCACTGATGACTCTTTCTCTGTCATCCACTCCATATTATTCTACTTTCTACCTCTGTTCACTGTCATGTCACCATACTTTTCCCCCTTCATGAGTACCTTTGGCCCTTTCCACTGAGTCACCAATGGCTCTCACAGGCTCCACTTTGCTCAAAGCCAACACACTGGAAGTGACTGACCATGAAAATTGTATCTTCTGAGTACTGAAGGGAAATACTGTTAACCAGTTTTGTGCCTGGGTAAACCATCATTCTGGTGAAATAAAAATAATTTTAGCAATAAAAATCTAAAGGAGCTATTTCAAAAAAGAAGAGGTATTCCCAAAAAGAAATGAGAAGTAATTAAACCCCACAATAAACGAGTAGAAAGCAGAAAACAATAATGAGCAAAGAAAATGGTAAAATTTTATAAATATGAATAAGTACTGATTATTTAAAAATAATGAAAATAATAATGAGAACTTGGGGGATTAATTAAGTAAAGGCAGAACCTGCATTCTAAATAACAACATGTAAAATAGGATTGTATGATAGACTAAAGATGGTCTGAACTCACCTTTGTTATTCTGGAGGTGGGGATAGAGATTCATTTTGAAATTTCTAAGTAAGCATTTTAAGTATTTAAGGCTAGCCACTAAAAGAAGTAGTATCTATAACATAAACCAATAAGAAGCGAAACCTCATTCTTTATTACCTAAAAGAAGGAAAATCATGATAATTAGAGGAGAATAAGAGTAGAAATAAATCCACATATATCAGTAATTACAATAAACATAAATGGTCCATATGTACCAGTTAAAAGATTGAGGTTGTTAAAGAGTATATAACAAAATCCAGATATAAGCTATTTATGAAATATACCTAAAACATAAGGATATAGGAAAGTGTAAAATAGAAGGGCATACAAAGTTCACCAGCCAAGTTTTTTTAAAGGATGTTAGTGTATCTACAGCAATATCAGGCAAAATATGTTTTAAGTCAAGAAGCATTTATGAAGTTGAGTTTTTATGTATTGATAAAAGGAACATGTACATTAGGGAGATATAACAGTTCAGAATATATATATATATATGTAGCTTACTAACCTCACAGCCTCAAAATACGCAGGGTAGGCAAAAGTAGGCTTGCAGTTGCATTGTGACACTTTTTGAGTTAATAAAGTTATTATAATGATCACGACCTGCATGTCTTTTTCCTTATGGACAGTTGTAAACCTGCTTTTGCCCATCCATGTATACAGCAGAAGTTAGCAGAATACAAGGATAAATGAATAATTCTATTAACATATGTCTAATAATTAACATACAAAAAACAAGATATAGAAAATAAAAATGCACAATTAACACGCTGTAAGCCCATCATAAGTTTAGATATTTAAAAGTAAACATTCAAATGCTTTATGGGTTAAAGATTAGATTATATTTAATATTAAGTATTTAAAGCTGACCAAAGTATATTACATGTCAAATACATGTGAAATACAGTTAAAGCAGTAAATAGAGGAAATTTCTAACCTAAAAGGCTAATAAAACATCTGCCTATAGAATGAGAAATTTGTAGTACAAGACAACCCATACAGGACTCAGAACTAACGTAGAAGGTTTGGCAAGTTTATAGAATGAAAAATTAATATGTATTTAAAAATCAATATGTCATATATAAGAGCAAGAAGCAATAAAACATAGTAGTTTTTTAAGAGATTCTACTCCTGACAGCCCTCAAAACCACCCATTGGTACGATTCTGGTTTCTAGTCAATCCTCCATTTCACCCATACAGGGCCTGACCCTCTACGTTGCCACGAGGAGAAATTCGGTTCTCCCTGCGCCTTTCGACTCCTTTGCATGTATCTGTTTCTGAGGTGGTTCGTTCCTCTGTGTGTGTATGTATTAATCCATTTAATTTCATTCCCAAACCTTTATGAAAATACTACATGTCAGGCACTTTTGGCCAGTACCTATTTATCAAGTTTCCCTTTTCAGATCTAGAAAAATTCCTCTCTACAGCTGCTCTTCGCAGCCTTCTGAATGCGGATGGAGTAGGCTTTGACTCCAGTTTGTACAGATAACATTGCTTTCCCCCTAACTTTGCCCACCTTTGATTCTGAGCCTTTGGTTATCATGAAATTGTCCCCATAGTAATCCTGAAAAAGGCTTTCTAGCGTTAACTTCAACATTTAAATGACTCTGTTGTCCGCAGCTAGACGGAAGTTACAGTGTGGTACACAATAAAATCCTTCCCGTGTGCTCGCAAGGGCAGGAACACATGCTGTTATTCATCTTTGTATCCCCTGAGCCTAACAGAGAGTGTTGCAAAAAGAGGGTGCCAATTATAGTTTTAAATGGATTGTACAAAACCGCCAGTGTCCAGAAAACAGAGCCATTTATTTTAGATTTTCCATACGCAGGTACGAAGGTGCTGCTTTGTCCCTCACTTCACGAAAGAGTTTATTCTTTCGTGAAGTGAGAAGAGAAGGAGGAAATAAGCTTGGGTCTTTCTCTTTTCGTGTATGTTTATATTATTTGTTCTTCTAACAAATATTTATTTAACACTTCTTATACACTAGGTCCTGGGTTGGGTATGAAGAATACAGAGGTGAATAAGGCAGATGTACTCCCTGCTCTTGAGTAGCTTGCTGCCTAGTGGGGAAAATCATAAGAGATTTTTGAGAGAGAAGGGGAGTCTCTGAAAGAGCTAAACCGAGAACTTGGGAAGTCCTGATAGAACAAAAAGCGAGAAGGATCTCTGCCTGTTAGCAGGCCATGGCGGAGAAGCTGATGCTTTGCTGCTAAACAGAGATGAGGTGAGGACTGATGTTTTTCATCTGCCTGGAAAACAAAGTGAATTACAGACTAAGGAATTCGGGGGGGGGGGGGAATAACATTTCCATATTTTAAAAGTTTTTAGATAGAAAAGAGGCATACAGAAGAGATCATGGAACATTCTTGGCTGATCGACTTTAAAATAGACCCACTAGCCTAGGGTGGTGGTTTAGCTGTGATCTTGTTTAGTCCGTGAGTGATGAATTAGGGAACCCCTGAGGAGGTCCAAGCTTTATTTGCCTTTATATGGTTGGCAGAATGCTTAGTGGTATTGGGCACGATGTATCTAAAAAATTGGCATTACAAAGTTTAAGACTGATGGTAGGTTTTGTGAACTGTGGGTGGGATATAAGTAATTCCAAAGCACCTAGTTTTCACCATGCTTTTTAGTGGAATAATATTAAATTGTATAGAAGAGGCATCTTCTGAGCCAGCCAAGTAATTTCATATGTATTTTTTGCAACAACTTAAAAATGTGTTAGCAATCAGCTATATTTAGCCAGAAAAATATTAAATGTACCCAAGTTCATAAATTGAGAGTGAAGCCAAAAGTTATATAAAAATTATCTTTCCAATTACTAGAAACAATCAATAATAAATAATCAGTTGCTGTTATCATGTGCCTTCTCACTGTTATTATTATTTCAGCTGGCTTGTCATACCAAGTACTTTGACAGAAATATAGCAGTCATGTTACACATTTTAGACTAATGTTTTGAGTTGGCCAAAAAGTTCATTTGGTTTTTTTCCGTAAGATGGCTCTAGTAGGGCTTAGTTGTCTTTAATTTAACTTCATTCAAAGCAGTTTTGTTAGATTGTATTGTGAAGGCTGTCATGTCAGAGTGCATTTTTTTAAAAAAACTTATCAAAATTGGTGAATTTTTGTGTAGCCATTTTAATATTGAAGATGGAAGAAAATATGCAACATTTTCAGCAGATTATGCTTTATTATTTCAGGAAGGGTAAAAATGCAACTGAAACACAACAAATTGGAAGATTTGTGCAGTGTGTGGAGAAGGCGCTGTGACTGATGAACATGTCAAAAGTGGTTTGTGAACTTTCATACTGGAGATTTCTCGCTGGAATGCCCCACCGTCAGATAGACCTGCTGAAATTGATGGCGAATAAATTGAGACATTAATCGAGAACAATCAATGTTCTACCACGTGGGAGATAGCCAACATACTCAACACATCCAAATCAAAAAGTTATTACAGAAAAAACCACATGACTTTCTGGCCAACCCAATAGTTGGTAGCTATAACTTCAGCACTGATTTATCTCACTTAGTGTAAATAAGGCACTAAGACTGGTAATAGGGGCCTCCGTGCCCCAGGTTACTGTATTTTTTGGACTATCAGATGCAGTTTTCCCCCACCCCTCCAAATTTGGGAGGAATAATGATTGTTAATGCTGCTATTGAGTTCTGTTTACATTTACATTGGTGAAATATTATGTTATTTATGTTATTAAATATTTTACCACATTTTTTGCTTCAAAAAATTCTCCCCTATTTTCCTCCTCTAAAACCTAGGTGCATCTTATGGTCTGAAAAATACGGTAATTCATTTCAGGGTGTGACTACCATGTATCCCAATCTACACCATCTATGTTGGGCTTTAGTTAGGTTCTTTCGTAATATTGGGTTGACCCATTTGGTCAGTCACAGCAGCTTCTCCATACCCTGCTACAAATCTTTTATTTTTTTCATTTCAGTTGCATTTCTACCTTTCTTGAAATAATAGAGCATAATATGCCGAAAATGTTGCATATTTTCTTCCATCTTCAGTATTATAATGGCTACACAAAAATTCACTAATTTTGATAAGATGTTCTTAAAATGCATGCTGATATGACAGCTGTCATAATACAACCTAACAAAATTGTTTCAAATGAAGTAAAAGACAACTAAGCCCTACTAGAGCCATCTTACAGGAAAAAACCAAATGAACTTTTTGGCCAACCCAACATTAAGAGACACCAGACAGCTTGCTTGCTCTGTCTCTGCTCACATGAAGAAGAGGCCATGCGAGCACACCGAGAAGGCGGCTCCCACAAGCCAAGAGAAGAGGCCTCAGAATGAAACCTACCGTGCCAGCACCTTGGTCTCAGACTTCGCACCTCCAGAGCTGTGAGAAGTAAATGTGTGTTGTTTCAGTCACCCAGTGTGTGGTACTCTGTTACGGCAACCTGAGCAGACTAACACCTTCCCAACATTTTCAACATCACTCCTGGAGAAGCAGCACAGTGGAGGATGTGGCAATGTTAGTGACCTATTAATTTATAAAATAAGCAAATAAGCAAAGTACAGAGCATGTCATCTTTCGGCACAAATGATTTAAATTGCGTCATTGGTGGTCGTCATCGCTGTCCTCGACACTCACTGTGACTCACTTTTAGTGATGCTCTGCCAAGTCTGCAGGATACGAGTAGAGCAGGCATGGTCTCCGTCTTGCAGGGGTTTTTGTTGATTTCAGTCGTTAAACAGAGCAAATGTATGTTGTAGGATTCCGACCATATCCTAGCTTCATTGTGGCTTTCCTAGGCAGGAATAGGGAGAGTGAAAAAATAAACCTACCCACACTGAGAAGGTCATGGTGAAAGGTTTAAGTGCGTGGAGAATGAAGGTGAAGAGGGGCAGAAGAAAGGATTTTACTGTGAACTTAACTTGGACGTCTAGTCGATACTTAACTTTAACAACTAAAGTGGATTTTAACGGGATAACATATCAAGAGGAAGGGGTGGGTTTTGACCCAATGGCTTGTCACATTTCATGTCTGTGTGTCCAGTCATATAAGCACAATAAATCAAGTGGATAGGAACAATTGCACTTTTTGAAACCCATAGGTAGGAGGGAGGTCTCTCTTGATTTATAGTGTACTTTTAACTGCATGCCTTCCACTTGCTAGAGTCTGAAATAATCACAACTGGACATGGCATTCTTTTCCTTTGTGCTCCGTCTTTTTTAAACCTCACCCCACAAATGATGTTAACTTTTGAGTTTTCATGCCACTCCACAGCCAGCCAGTGCACTCAGGCATCCTACAGAGGTGAAAATGAATCTTTCCAACCCACGCTTTTTAAAATATTTTACCAACATGATCTCCTGAGTAAAAATCAAATTGATAAATTAAGGAAATAAATTTGGCCATTTGTTTTCTACAGCCCTGGTAGTAATTCTTTTATCCTAAGAGCACACAAGTGATTGGCTCATTCACAAGACTCTAGAAGTGAAAGAGAAATTCCTCCTCTGATTAGATTTCAAGCTACTATTTCAGGTCCTTCAAATATATAGCATAATTCAAAATAGTTGGATGGGTCTTAGGAGCTGAGCCTTAGGAGGCTGCTTATATACGTGTCATCTTTTTTTACTCTTTAAACTTGGAGAAATTATACCTGGGAAGTTTCTTAGGAAAGCAAATCAAATCTTGGTGATGCTGCGAGGCTGTGGACATTGAAAGAAGGCAGGCACTGTAGGGAAAAGAGCAAGCCAGAGTCTGAGCGCAGGGCAGGACCCGGGGGAGAAGCCTGTGCAGAAACTCCACTGGTCTTGGTTCTCCACTTGTCTCTACAATACTTGGATTTAGCCATGGCTGGTGTGGCTCCATGGGTTGAGCACTAGCCTGCAAATCAAAGGGTCTCCAGTTTGATTCCCAGTCAGGGCACATGCCTGGGTTGCAGGCCAGGTCCCCAGTAGGGGACATGCAAGAAGCAACCACACATTGATGCTTCTCTTCCTCTCTTCCTCCCTTCCCCTCTGTCTAAAAATAAATAAATAAAATCTTTAAAAAAATAAAATACTTGGATTTGGAAGTCGGCATTGTTACAAATTTGTTTATTAAGCTTAGCTTTGGTGACTATTACTTTAAGGGAAAGTCTTCATATAGAGAGGTGCCAGGAAAAGTAACAAGTGGAAATTAGATCTAATTTATGAATAGTTTCAAGAGGCATGTCACTTCTCCCTGCTATCGTGCATGACCTCTGGAATATTGAAAAGGTCTTTTATTGCATCTGTGCTCGAATGGAGAAAAGCAAAGATGCTTTAGAAAGAAAGGCAGGATAGCGTAAGTTTTAGATGCATAGAGAAGAACTAATCTGATATTAAAAGAAGAAAAAACTCAGGCTCTTCATTACCACAAGCCTTCATATGGTAGAGGGAAAATAATTAGAAATGTGTTTCCCATAAATGCAAATACAGACAAGTCAGGCATATACTATGTTTGCAGAACAAAGTTAACTCCTTGCAACCCACAAAGCTACAAATAGGCTCAGTTTGACCTCCTTTGAGCTCTGCTGGTATTCTAGGTAAGGAATACTGTTCCTGAAACTCTGAATGGTCTGTTAGATTTCTTTATGCGTTTTCGTGAAGAATGGAAAGCATTGTGCCTATTACAGATTATTTTATTTCTAAGGAAATAATGTCCAGGTCAATGCAAATTCATCTCTGCCTTGCCTTCCCTAATTCCTTCTCACCTATTCCCCCAGTACTGCCCCTACCTTCTGCCTGACTGCCACCAGCAATGGTATAAAGGAGGAATTGTACTCTAAAATAAATTATTGGGGATAATTTGTGGTTATTTTTACACTCAATCATGAGTTATTAGTAGTAATATTCAGAGATTTTATTTTTTTGGTTGTCAGAGTAGAGGAATGTTATTTTACTTTTAAGCCTTAGAAACCATGTACCTTTCTACAAGAAAACTAGATTAGAGCTGAAGAATGTCCCTTTTCCCCTGGCCAACTGGCTGCAAGGGGCGCTGAGTGGTTCATAACCAGATTCACATTGAACCGCTGCAGACCGCCCTCCCGCAGAGCCAGCCGCTGCGCTGGGGCCTCCACACACACTCGAGCAGCCCTCCTGCCTGTCTCCGGTACGCGCCCCTTCCCGCCATCCTCAGTGACTCTTCTTCCTCTGGTGTCTCAGCACCTCCCCCGTATGCTTCTTCCTGCTCCCAGTCCCCTGCTCCCATCCTCTTGATGTGATTTTTATGAGCTTAATATAGAAAACAGCAGCCCTCAGATAAGAAGGCTCCAAACTTCCCACCATACACTCTACCTGGTCTCCGCGTCCTCCTGTTGCCATGATGAAGACCCCTTTCCCTTGATGACAAAGATTCTACCTTTCAAAGAACCATCTGGATCCTGTTCTCCCACCTGGTCGGAATCCATCTCCTTTCTCTCCCAGAATCCAGTTTTCATTTAACACATCTTTCCCCTACCCTAAAATTCTGTGGCGCCCCCTTTCCACACTCTCCCCTGGCGGCTACTGGGGCGGTTTATCTCCCCAGCTGAACTTCTCGGTTGCTCAGTGCTTTCCTGAAACTGCTCCTTGAAGGTCCCACACCCTCCACACGGCTCCTTCCAGCTTTTCCTCTTTCTTCACATCCCAAGGACACGATCCCAGGTGACCAGTCCCTCCTTTTTAACGCCCTGTTCTCTCAGCTTCGGTTTCCTTGCACTGTTCCACTTTTCCTTCGTCTCCCTAAATACTCCATGCCTCTCCCCAGGCAAGAACCCTGAGAGTCCCCATGGGTTTGGCCTTCTCTTCTGCATGCCTCCCCCTTTCTCGAGAGGATTCTCATCATGCACATGGCTTCAGGTATCATCTGCATGCTCATAAAACCCAAAGTTATATTCCCATCAGATTTTGTTTTAAGCTCCTGACTCCCATTTGATCTCTCTACTCTGTCTCACATGGACCTCAAGCTCAGTATGGCCCAAACCAGACTCATCCTCCACCTCCCCTAAGCTGATTGTCCTTCTGGGGCTCCTTCCTCCATCCTCTCTCTCACTAGGATAGATGTCTCTCTGGCTCGCCGCCTCTCACATTCAGTCAGCCTCTAATTCCTGTTCATTATTAGCTCCCGTTTGTAGGACACGTTCACTTCTCTCTAGTTCCAGTGCCTCTTTCCTAGGCCAACCTCTAACTTCTCCTGTCTGGACTATCACGATAGGGTCCTCTGGTTTCTCTACGTCCACTTCAGCACCCTGAAATCAAGTCTCGGCCTTGTAGCAACAGCAATGGTTTTAAAACAAAAACTTTAGTCGTATTTCCTCTTTAAGACATTTCAGTAGCTTCCAACACACTTACAAAGTTTGGGCTCCTTGGCATTGCCTACGAGGCCCTGCTTGAACCAGCCTTGCCTGCAAGCCTCGGCATCCCCTGCCACCCTCACTGGCACATGCCCAGCCCCATAGCGTTCTCTGTGCTTGTCTTTCCCACGCCGTGGCCTTGGCACATGTCCTCCCAGTCTTCATCTGGATAAGCTCTTGCTTATCCCTTCAGTCATTCTAAATGTCACTTGCTCAGACGTCTCCAGTTTAAATCAGACACCACTATCACAGTTGTTCATGATACCTGTTTGTTTCCATGGAGCTCTTCTCAATTCGCGGTCGTTTGTCTCCTATTCTGATTATCTAATGTTTGTCAGCCCCAGGAGACTGCAAGCTGTGAGTCCTCTGTCTGTTCAATCCTAGCTGCTCCTGGCACATGGAAGGCCCCCAAAGATAGTTGTTAAATGAATCAGTGAGTAAATGGTGAATCGAGGCACATTCCTGGAATTGACTTAGAACTCTGCTGGCTCAGGCTGGCTCCTCATACCCCTATCAGCCCTTTCACCTTCTGCCTCTGAAGAATGTTTAATCTTTAAATTTCTAAATAGTCATGAAAGATATCCACTAAAATCCAAACATAGTTTATTGATCCAGTACAATGGCACTAATTTAGGATGTTTCAACAAGAGCTATTCATGCTTGAACACATTTTTTAGCTTTCACTTTACCATGATAGTTTAGAGGGTTTTTTTAATTGGGAAAAGAAGCAAAATACACATTTAAAATTAGCACCTGCCCCAATGAAAGTCTCTGTAATTTCTAAGTCTAATGGATGATGGTAAATCAGAAGGGTAGCT
>PVKM010033292.1:0-16052 GCA_004027735.1 Carollia perspicillata
AAAAAACCCAAAACACTCAAAATCATGGAGACTGAATAGCATGCTATTAAACAATGAATGGGTCAAGAATGAAATTAGGGAAGAAATAAAAAAGCTTCTGGAAACAAATGAAAATTAACTCACAACAACCCAAAACTTATGGGACACAGCAAAGGCAGTCCTGAGAGGGAAGTTCATAGTAATACAGGCCTACCTAAAAAACATAGAAACATTTCAAACAAACAACCTAACCCTACACCTGCAAGAACTCGAGAAACAACAACAAAGACAGCCCACAGCTAGCAAAAGGAAGGAAATAACCAAGAACAGAACAGAATTAAATGACATAGAGACAAAAAGCACAATTATTAGGATTAATGAATCCAGGAGCTGGTTCCTTGAAAAGATAAGTAAAATTGACAAGCCCTTAAGTAGGCTCATCAAGAAAAAAAGAGAGAGGACCCAAATAAACACAATCAGAAATGAAAGAGGAGAGATTACAACTGACACCACAGAAATACAAAGGATTGTAAGAAATTACAATGAAGAACTGTATGCCAAGAAATTTGAAAACTTAGGTGAAATGGACAAATTTCTAGAAAAATATAATCTTCCAAAACTAAATGAAGAAGAAGCAGAAAGCTGAACAGACCAATAACAGCAGATGAAATTGAAGCAGTAATCAAAAAACTCCTGACACACAAAAGCCCTGCACCAGATGGTTTCACAGGACAATTCTACACAGCATTTAAGGAAGAGCTGACCCCTATCCTTCACAGACCATTCCAAAAAATCCAAAGTGATGGAAGACTCCCAAACTCCTTCTATGAAGCCAGAATCATCCTAATCCCAAAACCAGATAAAGACACAACAAAGAAAGAAAACTTCAGGCCAATATCACTGATGAACATAGATGCTAAAATCCGCAATAAAATATTGGCAAACCACATCCAGTAATACATTAAAAACATCATACACCATGACCAAGTTGGATTCATCCCAGAGATGCAATGATGGTTCAACATTCGCAAATCGGTAAATGTAATACTTCACATAAACAAAAGCAAAAACAAAAACAAAAAAAACACATGATCATATCAATAGATGTGGAAAAAGCATTTGACAAGGTACAGCACCCATTTATGACAAAACACTCAGCAAAGTGGGAATAGAGGGAGCATTCCTCACCATAATAAAGGCCATATATGAGACACCTGTAGCCAACATCATACTCAATGGACAAAAACTAAAAGCTTTTCCACTAAGATCAGGAACAAGACAAGGTTGTCCACTTTCACCACTTCTATTCAATGTAGTATTGGAAGTTTTAGCCACAGCAATCAGACAAGAAAATGAAATAAAAGGCATCCAAATCAGAAAGTAGGAAACAAAACTGTCACTATTTGCAGATGATATGATAGTGTACATGGAAAACCCTATAGACTCCAGCCAAAAACTGCTCAGCCTAATAAATGAATTTGGCAAAACAGTGGGATACAAAGTCAATATCCAGAAATCAAAGGCATTTTTTTTTTGTATACCAACAATGAAACAGCAGAACCAGAAATCAAGAAAAATATACCATTCAATATAGCAAAAAGAAAAATAAAATACCTAGGAATAAACCTAACCAAGGAGATAAAAGACCTGTATGCAGAAAACTACACAACACTGAAGAATGAAATCAAGGAAGACACAAACAAATGGAAACATATACCGTGTTTATGGATTGGAAGAATTAATATCATCAAAATGTCTATATTACCCAAAGCAATTTACAGATTTAATGCAATACCTATTAAAGTACCAACAGCATATATCAGAGACATAGAGCAAACACTTCAAAAATTGGAACCATAAATGACCCTGAATTGCAGCTGCAATTTTGAGAAACAAAAACAATGTAGGAGGGATCACAATACCTGATACCAAACTGTATTACAAAGCCACTGTAATCAAAACAGCCTGGAACTGGCATAAAAAACAGGCACATAGACCAATGGAACAGAACAGAGAGCCCAGAAATAAACCCAAGTCACCACAGTCAGTTAATATTCAACAAAGGGGACAACACCATAAAATGGAGTAAAAATAGTCCCTTTAACAAATGCTGTTGGGAGAACTGGAATGGTACATGCAAAAAAATGAAACTAGAACACCAACTTATACCATACACTCAAAATAGATAAAAGACTCACATGTTCTTTGTTTTTATTTCTGACACAAAGAAAACAGGATGACTTCATATCTGAGTGAATGTAAAAAATGTATGAGAGCCATCATTTTGGTCTCCCAATGCTGACTCCTTTCCCAAGGTTGGGTGTTTCCCTCCTCCTTCCTTCTCCCTTGACAGAAAGGGCCTTGAGAAAGGGAAGGATTTGCCTCATGGTCAGAAGAGGAAGGGTCCTGGCCAGTGCAGTCAAGGGTGCCCCTGGGTTACTAATGTGGGCATATCAAGTGTCCTGGGATGTCACCTACTGATATCTTGCCTGCAACTCCAGTCTTACTTCACAGCTCCATGGCAGACACCTGGAGGTTCTGCTTGACCCTAGCCTTCAGCTGGTCCACTCAGATTGCAGGGGTCAAGGCTAGAAGTATGGCCCCACAACAGTAGTCAGGAGCTATACTCTAAGTTCCAAGGACCCAGCATCATAATATGCTCTCCCACAGGCTGTGACTCTCTGGATTCAAAGAATTCTGTGGTGAAGTCTGCTTCCTCCGGTTGGAGCCCTTCCATATTTGCATGTCAGAGCTGCTGTGATGACAAAGCTGGGGCTGCCTTTCTGGGGCCTGCATTCCCTCTCTACACCCCATCCCCCAAGAAGCTGCCATGGTGTCTGCTCACAGTTGACCCCAGAGAGGGAGGCTCAGAACTATTGTGCCTGCTGGGAAGAACCTGAAAGGATAGTAATGCAATCACCACCTCAAAACTGTATGCTAAGAGCTTTCACCATGGTATCATGTTCATGCCTTATGACCCCAGCACAGGCTAGACTCGGACCTCAGGGCCTTCTGGGTCTGGCTGTATCCATCTGTCCAGCATTGCCTTCTGCCATGCCCCCTTACAACATTTTTAGACAACCCATGTTTATTCCTACCTTCACACCTCTGCTCTTGCAAAGTTGCCCTTTGCACTCTGCCTTCCCCTGAGCCAGGGAACATGCTCCAAGCCACTTTTCCTAGGATGTCTGCCTGGCTGATTGCCCTTGCAAGAGCAAATTCTCATCTCAGATAGCTCCTATACAAGCCTGGTGTCTGACAAATACATGTTAGTATGCTCAATGTCAAATAATATATTAAAGATAGTCATAGTCATCTTTGGGAAAACAAAATTATACTACAAATACGTATAGGGACAGGAAAAAAGAACAGCTGAACACCAGCAGATGCTTTACCAGTAAATGACAATCTTTTGCAAAATCCTGGCTAAGCCTTACATTCTGATCTGCACAGGCTTGAGAACAAACCAGTGACCTTCTGGCTTATCACCAAGAAAGGCCTGGGTAGATCCACACAAGGTGGCCCTAGGTCCCTTGAGTATGCAACTAATGCACCTGACCCTGGGTGGGGCACAGACCTGCAGCACAAGGAAGGTGGCACAGAGGGGCTGCCCAGCCATCAGATTGATGGGGGCTGGGCTTGGTTTTGGTGTGAAAGTCTGTGTGCACATATGAGACCTCCAGAGGCACTGAGGCCCATCCTTACAGGATGACCCAAAAGGTCACCTCAAGCACAGTATCGTGAATGGACTGGTACCCCTCACTATTCTTATAGGCTGGAATGTGGCCCCAAAACCTTGTGATTTAAACTGGGCAATGTCACTCTGTTGGGGTGTTTTCCTCTTTCCTTTCCTCTGTTAAGGAGGGAAAGGCCTCTTCTTCCATGCCTTACCTGGATGACAAGTATGGGAAGACCTGGCCTTTGCCTTGGGTGGGCTTCATGCAGCTGTTTGATAGGCTGGACTCTGAAGCCTGAAGCTCCAGAGCACATGGGTCTAGGGCCCTGGCCCTTGTGTGGCCCTTGTGTGGGTGTGTACAGACAGTCAGGAGGTCTGCAAAGAAAGAGGCCATGCTTACAAGGCCTGGGAGCCTCTTGAGAGACCTTTTTTGTCAGGGTAGGAGTTGACTCCTGGCCTCAGGTAGTACAAGGACAAAAGGGGTCAGATGCTTTGAGTGCTTAAGTGACTTGGGACAACACACCCACTCTGGGTTCTGTGCTTCCCCTCAGCAGGGGAAAAAAGGGGATAATGGCAATGAAGATGGCCAAGGTTTATTGAGTTCCTAATACATTTCCAGGAAAATGGGAAGAATATTTTTCTTTTGGGGGAATATTATGGATAAAGCTACTATGAACAAATATGCAGAGATTTTCTCAGGCATATGTTTTCCTTTCCCTCAGGTAAATGCATAGAGGTGGAATAAGTTTATACTAAACTTTACCAGAAGCTACTATTTTTCAAAGTGATTGTAATTATTACATTTTTATCAGTATCACACAAGCATTACACGCTTGCTGACTTATGGTATTCTGATTTTTAAATGCCATCTCCACTAATTGGTATGTCCTAGTTTTAAATGGCATTTTTACTGATAACCATTTCAAGTACTTTTTGGTCATTTCTTATGTCTTTTTTTGTGAAAAGTTGTTTGGAATATTTGACTATTCTAAATCTTTGACTCCTCTTAATTGAGATATTCATCTTCTAATTGTATTGTTATAGTTGTTAATATACCCTAGATACAGATCTTATGTCATATATATGTATTGAGAATACTTTCTCTCAAGTTGTGGCTTGCCTCCTCATTTTCTTAATGGTGCTTCTCAAAAGCCAAAGTGTTTAATTTCAAAGTGGTCTTATTTAAAAAAAAATTTTTAGTAATGTATTCATTTTTTATTGTTGTTCAAGTACAGTTGTCTGTGTTTTCCCACCACAACTTCCCCCCATGCCAGCCAAACCCACCTCCTTCCCTTGCTTCCACCCTCCCCCTTGGTTTTGTCCATGTGTGTGCCCTTTATAGTAGTTCCTAAAAACTGTTCCCCCCATTATGCCCTTCCACCTCCTCTCTGGTTACTGTCAGATTGTTCATATTTCAATGTCTCTGGTTATAGTTTGCTTGCTTTTTTCTTTTGTTGATTAGGTTCCAGCTAAAGGTGAAATCATGTGGTATTTGTCTTTCACTGCCTGACTTATTTCACTTAGCATAATGTTCATAAGATCCACCCATGCTATCCTGAAAGATACTAGCTCCTTGTTTCTTTCTACAGTGTAAATGTACCAGTTTTTTGATCCACTCATTTACAGATGGGCATTTAGGTTGCTTCCAACACTCTGCTATTGTTATTTGTGCTGCTATGAACATTGGGTGCATAGGTTCTTTTGGATTGGTGTTTCAGGATTCTTTAGGGTATACTCCTGGAAGTGGAATGGCCAGGTCAAAAGGCAGTTCCATTTTTAGTTTTCTGAGAAAATTCCATGCTGTTCTCCACAGTGGCTGCACCATATGCATTCTCACCAACAATGCACTAGGGTTCCCTTTTCTTCACATCCTCTCCAACACTTGTTGTTTGTTGATTTGTTTATGATGGCCATTCTGACCAGTGTGAAGTGGTATCTCACTGTGGTTTTAATTTGCATCTCTCTGATGGCCAGTGATGCTGAGCATCTTTTCATATGTCTCTGGGCCCTCTGTATGTCCTTCTTGGAGAAGTGTCTGTTCAAGTCTTTTGCCCATTTTTTAATTGGGTTTTTTGTCTTCCTGGAGTGGAGTCATGTGAGTTTTTATATATTTTGGAGATCAAAACTTTGTCTGAGGTATCATTGGCAAATTTTTTCCCACATTGTCAGTTCTCTTTTCATTTTAATGCTGTTTTCTTTAGCCTACAGAAGCTTTTTAATTTGATGAGGTCCCATCTGTTTATTCTTTCCTTTATGTCCCTTGCTTTAGGGGACATATCAGTGAAGATGTTGCTGTGTGGAATATCAGATTTTCCTGCCAATGTTTTCCTCTAAGACTTTTATGGTGTAATGGCTTATATTTAAGTCTTTTATCCACCTTGAATTTATTTTTATGTATGGTGTAAGTTGGAGGTCGAGTTTCATTTTTTTTACATGTAGCTGTCCAGCTTTCCCAGCACCATTTGTCGAAGAGGCTATTTTTGCTCCATTTTGTGCTTCTTCCCCCTTTGTGAAATATTAATTGACCATAGAGACTTGGGTTTATTTCTGGACTCTCTGTTCTTTTCCATTGGTCCATATGTCTGTTCTTATGCCAGTGCCAGGAAGTTTTGATTACAGTTGCTTTGTAATACAGTTTGAGATCAGATATTGTGATCCCTCCTACTTTGTTCTTTTTTTTTTTCAAAATTGCTGCAGCTATTCAGGGTCATTTACGGTTCCATATAAATTTTTGAAGTGTTTGTTCTGTATCTGTGAAATATGCCATTGGTACTTTAATAAGTATTGCATTGAATCTATAAATTGCTTTGGGTAGTATGGACATTTTGATGATGTTAATGCTTCTGATCCACGAACATGGTACATGCTTTCATTCGTTTGTGTCTTCTTAATTTCTCTCTTCAATTTTGGATAGTGTTCTGAGTATAGGTCTTTTACCTCCTTGGTTAGGTTTATTCCTAGGGACTTTTGTTGTTGTTGTTGTTGTTGTTGTTGTTGTTGTTGTTGTTGCTATATCAAATGGATTTTTTTTCATGATTTCTGGTTCTGATATTTCATTGTTGGTGTACAAAAATGCCTTTGATTTCTGAATATTGACTTTGTATCCTGCTGTTTTCCAAATTCACTTGTTAGGTCGAGTCATTTTTTTTGTGGAGTCTATGGGGTTTTCTATGTACACTATCATGTCATCTGCAAACAGTGACAGTTTTGCTTCCTCCTTTCCAATTTGGATACCTTTTATTTTTCTTTCTTGTCTGATTACTGAGGCTACAACTTCCAATACTATGTTGTATAGGAGTGATGAAAGTGGACACCCTTGTCTTATGCCTGATCCAAGGCGGAAAGCTATTAGTTTTTGTCCATCGAGTATGAGGTTGGCTGTAGGTTTCTTGTATATGGCCTTTATTATGCCAAAGTAAGCTTTCTCTTCTCTCACTTTGATGGATGTTTTTATCATAAATAAGTGCTGTATTTTATCAAACCCTTTTTCAGAATCCATTTACATGGTCATGTGATTTTTATCTTTCATTTTTTTTATGTGATACATTATGTTTATTGATTTCTGGTATTATACCGTCCTTGCACCCCTGAAATAATCCCACCTGGTCATAATGTATGATGTTTTTAATGTACTTCTGAATGCACTTTGTCAATATTTCGTTGAGGATTTTAGTGTCTATGCTCATCAGCGATATTGGTCTGTAGTTTTCTTTCTTTGTTGTGTCTTTATCTGGTATTGGGATTTGGGTAATGCTGGCTTCAGAAAAAGAGTTTGGGAGTGTTCCCTCTTCTTGGATTTTGTTGACATAGTCTGAGAAGGATAGGGGTTGACTGTTCCTTAAATGTTTTCTGAAATTCTCCTGTGAAACCATCCAGTCCAGAGCTTTTGTATGCTGAGAGTATTTTGTTACTGCTTTGATTCACTAGCTATCATCAGATTGTTCAAGCTTTCTGCTTCTTCTTGGTTTAGTTTTGGAAGATTATATTTGTCTAGAAATTTGTCCATTTTACCTAGGCTTTCAAATTTCTTAGCAGGTATTTGTTTGTAGTAATTTCTTACAATGCTTTGTAATTGTGTGGTATCATTTGTAATGTTTCCTCCTTCATTTCTGATTTCATTTATTTGCATCCTTTCTCTTTTTTCCTTGATGAGTCTGCTTAAATGCTGACCAATTTTGTTTATCCTTTCAAAGAAATAGCTCCTGGATTTATTTACCTTTCGGATTGTTCTTTTAGTCTCTATCTCATTTAATTCTGCTCTGATCTTGGTTATTTTCTTCATTCTACTTGCTCTGGGCTTTCTTTGTGGTTGTTCCTCTAGTTCTTGTAGATTTATGGTTAGGTTGTTATATGAAATATTTCTGTCTTTTTTAGGTAGGCCTGTAGCACTATGAGTTTCCCTCTCAAGACTGCCTTTGCTGTGTCCCATAAGTTTTGGACTGTTGTATGTTCATTTTCATTTGTTTCCAGAGACTTTTTGATTTCTTCCTTTATCTCATTATTGACTCATTCATTATTTAATAGCATGCTATTTGATCTCCATAATTTTGAGAGCTTTTGAGGTTTTTCATTGACATTTGTTTCTAGTTTCAGTCCATTGAAGTTGGAGAAAATGTGATCTGATTTCAATTTTCTTGACTTTGTTGAGGCTTGTTTTGTGTCCTATCATGTGGTCTATCTTTGAAAATGTTCCACATGCATTTGAAAATAATGTGCATTTTGCTTCTTTGGGATGAAAGTTTCTCTATATATCAGTTAAGTCCACTTAATCTAATGCATCATTCAGTTCCATAATATCCTTGTTGATATTTATTTTGAAAGATCTATCCATTTTTGACAGTGGAGTGTCAAAAACTCCTAGTATAAATGTGTTGCTGTCTATAGCTTTCTTGAAGTCCTCCAAGATTTTCCTTATATATTTGGGTGCTCCTATGTTGGTTGCATGTATGTTTCCAATGTTTATGTCTTCTTGATGGATTATTCCTTTGAATATTATGAAGTATCCTTCTTTGTATCATTTTATGGCCTTTGCTCTAAAATCTATTTTGACTGATATAAGTACTGCTATGTCATCTTTTTTCCCCTGCTCATTTTCTTGGAATATTTTTATCCAACCCTTTATTTTCAGTTTATGTAGGGTGTTTTTTTTTTCTTCTTTCTGATGTGTGTCTCATAAGGCAGCATGTGTGCGGGTCATGTTTTTTTTTTTTAATCCATTCAGCTACCTTATATCTTTTGATTGGAGCACTTAATCTATTAACATTTAAGGTTAATATTGATAGGTACTCATTCATTTCCCCCCTTTGTACTGTGTTCCTCTCTCTCTCACTCATGTTCATTCTCTTCTTAGAGCAGTCCCTTTAGCATATCTTGCAGCACTGGTTTGGTGGAGGTGTATTCTTTGAGTCTGCCTTTGTCTGGGAAACTTCTTAATTTGCCTTCCATTTTGAGAGTCCTGCTGGGTACAGTATTCTTGGTTATAGGCCTTGCTTTTCTCTACTTGGAATATTTCTTGCCATTCTCTTCTGACTCGTAGTGTTTCTGTTGAGAAATCAGCTGGTAGCCTTATGGGAGTCCCCTTGTATATTACTTCTTGTTTCTCCCTTGGTGCATTCAAGATTTTCTTTTTGTATTTAAAACTTGGCATTTTTGATTATGGTGTGTCTTAGAGTAGGCCTCTTTGGGTCCATCTTGATTGGGACCCCCTGTCCTTCCTGAACTTTCTTGACTTTTTGCCTCTCCAGGTTAGGAAAGTTTTCTGTCATTATTTTTTCAAACAGGGTTTCTAACGCTTGCTCCTTCTCTTCTCCTTCTGGTATTATTATTTGAATGTTGTTGTACTTCATGTTATCTTGGAGTTCTCTTAAACTATCTTCATCTTTTTTGAGTCTTTCTTCATGCAGGTGCTCTACCTGGGTATTTCTTTCTACCATGTCTTCCATCTCATTAATGTGGTCCTCTGCTTCATCCAGTCTACTTGTAATTCCTTCTAGGGTATTTTTTTTATTTCATAAATTGCACTCTTTCTTTCTTCCAGGTTTTTGTTTATATTTTCTATTTCTTTTTTCATACTGTTGTTGTTCCCACTCAGTTCCTTGTAGTTTTCTGGGGAAGACTGGGGGCTCAGTCTGGGCTACAATATTCATAGGTGTCCGTTTCCATTCCATGCCCTCAGAGCATTATGTGGCTCACACTGCCTACTGCATGTATGTGCCAGGTGGGTGCCTATGGTCCATCTCGTGCATCCCTTGATTAGTCCATGAGGTGCACTAAGTGGGAGAAAATCACACCCCTCCGTCTCCCTCTTTGCTGGCCTGGGCCTGTACATGCAAAGTCCCTTCAGGACTGTTTAGTTCCCCTATTAAATTGTTTCTCTGGGTGCTGCTACCTCTCTGAGCCCCTGCTGCCTCCCTTTGATCAACATGTGAGGTGCTCTGAGTGGGACCAAATTGCGCTCCTCTCCCCTGTCTTCGCTGGCTTGCTGCTACATGCAAGTGGTCCTTATACAGCAGCTTAGAGCCTTTTTTGAGTGAATTCTCCTTGTTTGTGGCAGGCTGTTCCTATTCAATGCCCAGCTTTCCACACAGACCAACTCTCTGACCAGTCCAGACTATCTGGGCCATGGCCAGTCACAGCCCATCTCTTCTCCCAGCTCCAGATATCATCCAATCCCCAATTTCTCTGGTGCTGCCCCAGCCAGTAACTGTGGTCCCAGCTGTGGTATGCTGCCAGCTGTATGTCTCTTACTGTGTCTTTATCACTCCAGAGACTTTAAGCATCCTTGTGTCTCCTGGTGTGAGTCTGTGAACTCGCCCCTGGGAGAACTCTCCCATGGGAAAGGAGGGAGCTGCCAAGTCACAATCACTGACCTGGCTCTCCTTCAAAGCTGCTATGGCAGCAGCGGTCTTCAGTGCAGGGCCTGGGGACCCTCCCATTGGCCTGCAAAATCTCCTTACCATCCATTTTTAAAGATTCTCTGCAACCTTTGGCTCCCAAACTTTATATCATCTGGAATTCCGCTGGCTGTTCACTCTGTTCCTCAGAAGATAGGCTAGGTGTCCCAGTTGGGTGCAAGCAAGGGGGTTCAGTTCCCACCTACCTCGCCACAATCTTTGTAATGTCTGATGAAGTCCTGTTTATTAATACTTTATTTTGTAGTTCTAGTGTTTTAGATCTTATCTAAAACATGGGATGTAACTCAAGTTTACAAATGTTGTCTCCTATGTTTTATTATAAGAGTTTTATAACTTTAGCTTTTTTTAGGTGTAAGATCCATGTGAATTAATTTGTGGGTGCGGTGGGAGGTCAAGTCTCAAAAAATGAGATCTACATTTTCTATATGACTATTCAGTTAATCCAACACCATTTGTTAAAAAATACTATTCTTTTCTTAATGAACTGATTTCTTTGTGAAAATCAATTGACCATTAATTGGATGTCTTCAGTACTCTATTTTTTCTTTTAATCTATATGTCTATCTTTATGCCATTCTGTATTGTTTTGATCACCGTAGCTTCATAATAAGTCTTAAAATCAAACAGGGTAAGTCACCAAATTTGTTCTCTTTTAAGATACTGACCAATCTATGTTCTTTGTATTATTATAGACATTATAAAATTTTAGAATCAGTTTGACAATATCTATCAAAAAAGAGCTTATTGGTATTTTGATTGAAAATACATTAAAATTATATATCAATTTGGAAACAATAGCTATGTTGACAATATTGATTTTCCAATCCATAAAATAAATTCTTTCACATATTTAGGTCTTATTTAATTTTTTAAAAATGTTTTATAGTTTTCAGTGTATAGTTTCAAACTATTTCATTGTTTTTTAATATATATTTTATTGATTATGCCATTACAGTTGTTCCATTTCCCCACTTCATTCCCCTCCACCCTGCACACGCCCTCCCACCTACATTGCCCCCCTTTAGTTCATGTCCATATGTCATAAGTTCTTTAGCTTCTACATTTCCCACACTACTCTTGCCGTTCTCCTGTCTATTTCCTCCCCACCTTCTATACTACTTATTCTCTGTACCTTCTCCCCTCTTCCTCCTCCCACTCCCCTGTTGCTATTTCATTGTTTAAAATGCTATTGTAAAGGGTATTTTTTAAATGGGAAGAATTTTTTAAATCTGGTCCTATTTAACCTTGACATAATAGACAATATTACTTCCATTTACTGGATGGAAAAAGTTGAAGTTAGCCAAGGCCAAGGGACCTTCCAGAGGTCACACATAGCTGAGAGTCTCAGAATCACTTGGTACCACCACCTTCCATTAGTGTAGAGACTCCTGCCTCCTGTAAGTCAGGGGCACTGCTGTGTGACTCAGACTTATTCCTTCTGTCATGAGATGTACCTGGGAGCAGGGTCTACCAAGATAGGCCAGCTAGCCCTGAAGAAGGCTGGACTGGATTGGCACACCCATAGTAGGGATGACTGGGCCCAAACCCCACAGGGAGATTACTCAGAGAGACCCCCTCACAGCCCAGCAAGAATCACGAGATGTAGGATTATTCCCTCCTTCTTTGGAAAAATTTACAAAAAAAAAAAAAAAACCACACAGCATATCTACCATAGGGACCATCATGTGGCCACCAGGAAGGACTTAGGAGCCATGACTTCCTCACGGGGTAATGTGCAGAGAAGGTGGTGGCCACAGGGCCTGGCATGCAGACTTCAAGAACCCACCCTGGGAAGGTGTGCATGTGTGTGTATGTAACAGCTTGGGCATAATAATAGGGATAGTGGACTGTCCGGGTGGCAGAGGTGTGACTGCTCTTTTTTATCTGAAAATATTGTTAATGAAGGGACATAATAAGTAAGTGATATGCATGATCTGGAGTTGGATCCTGAATTAAGAAACAAACAAACAAACAAACAAAAAAACCCTGTGCTATAAAGGTCAATGTTAGGACATGTGTAAAAATTGAATATGGAATGGATTTTAGAAAATAGTTTTGGCACCAGCCAGTGTGGCTCAGTTGGTTGGGCATTGTCCTGTGATCCGAAAAGTCACTGGTTCAATTTCTGGTCAGGGCACATGCCTGGGTTGCAGGTTTGTTCCCCTGGGGCAAGGGCTGAAGGCAACCAATTGATGTTTCCCTCTCACATTGATGTTTCTTGCCCTCTCATTCTTCCTCCATTTCCCACTCTCTAAAACAACAAATAAAATAAAAGATTTTTGAAAAAGAAAACAGTGTTGTATCATTGTTAAATTTCCTGGCTTTGATAATGATGCTGCATTCATACAAGAGAATATCTTGTTAACAGTTGTTGAATTTAAGGGTAAACAGAAACATATGGTACTCTTTTTGTAACTTCTCTGTTGGTTTGCAATTATTTTCCAATACAAAGTTTAAAAAAGCAAAATACCTTTTTCTCATTACAATGTTATTTGTATAATTAACAAGGAAGGGAAGGAAAAGAAGTCCTGATTTGGGCATTGGCAACTGAAGGTGTGAGGACCCCTCAGGAGGTAAGGAAGGGGTGTGCCCTTTGACCCAGGCATCTAGTTGGTCTTCCCAGAGTATTGAAGGCTTATTCAGGGAGGTTTAAGGCTGTAGAGACTTTGAAGTGTAAAGCGGAAGGTGGAGGGAGGTCAATTGAAAATCAGTGTGCACTAAAATGACAGCAAACTCACAATTATTAATAATCACACCTAAAACAAAAACAAACCAGGGACAGACCCACAGAAATGGAGGTCACATGGAGGGTTATCAACAGGGGAGTGGGAGGGAGAGACAGTGGGGAAAGGTACAGAGAATAAGTAGCATAGACAGTAGGTAGAAAATAGACAGGAGGAGGGTAAGAATAGTATGGGAAATGCAGAAGCCAAAGAACTTATGAATATGACATATGGACATAAACTAAAGTGGGGGAATGTGGGTGGGAGGGGGTGTGCAGGATGGAGGGGAGTGAAGGGGGAAATGGGACAACTGTAATAGCATAATCAATAAAATATATTTAAAAAAATCAATGTGCAGAACAAGCGAGTCAGCTCTAAGACAGAGAGGCTTCCTGGGACAGGCTGCTCCTCCCCACCCTGGCAGCCCCAGGGCTGTGAGGAGTGCCAAGTGATGGGAGTCTGGCTGGGCCAAGGGTCTGCCCAGCTGTCTCATTCCCAGGCTCCAGTGGGCCTGACTCTTGAGCAGCCATCAGACATCATGTGTCTGCCCCTGGCAATCAGGCCACTGCAAACAAGTCTCACCTGCTTGGCCTCAAGTTGTACGTTAGCAAGATGGGTCAACCCTATAGGCCCTACTCACCTCACAGAGTTTGAAGTTAGAAACTTTCCAGATGGGAATGAGGCTGGGAATCCCCAGGCAGAAGCTATTGTGTTGTCTGTATCTCTGGGCCCTGGAAGTGCCTGTCCCATCTTAGGTGCTCATCAAAAATACTCAGTGAGTGGTTGATGTGTTTATTCAGCAGATATTTATTCAGTGTCTGTGCCAGGATTGGGACTGGGGCCAGTGACCACCTGCCCCTAGGAGCTGGTATTCTAGTGAGAGAGATAGACTCCGAACTAGAACAGTCTGGGCAGCATGAGGATGCTGCCCCCTGTTCCATGAGGTCCCAGTGGTGTGTACACCATTTCAACCAAAGAAGAAAGTAAAGGGACAGACACAGCCTCATGGTGTTGGCAACCTCACAGTCCCACAGGCTGCACATGCAGAAGGACTGGTCTGTAGCCATCTTGAAATTCTTAATGATTTTATATTTGACCTTGTGTTCTCTAAGTGATGTCCTGGGAAAGCAGAGTTTACATGATCAGGGGACATACATGAATATGTGTGTCACCCCATTCACATATACCTTCATGAAATCTCATGAGCACACAGTGTTTGTGGACTGTGAGGGTCCAGAAACTCAGGGAAAACAAGGAGTGTTTGTCATGTTGATGACTGAGTAAGGTTGTGGGTGAGACAGCCCCAAGAGGTTACATTTTCTGTTATAACCAGGATGTACTGGACAGTGGCATTCTAAGAATCACAAACAAGGAGGCCTATTATATCCTGTCTCACTCATGTCACCTCCCTATATCAGCCAACCATGTATAATGAAAATGATGACCCAGTTAGAAAGGGAAAGAGAATGACCTTCCTTCTTTCTAGGACAGTAAGCTAAGATTAACATTGTTAGTAGTAAACCCTGGAGTCAAGACATAAAATAAAAACAGCTAAATTAGTTGTGCGAAGCATTTGTACTGTTCTGATGAGGAAAAAGTACATATGCATGTATGAGTTATAGTAATTTTGGTGATTCGCATGAGCTAAATGATATGTTCACATTCAAAACTGGCATTGTACAATGGAAAGATAAATGGTAAAATTCATGCTAAAATTTTTAATTTGTCTTTACTTAGTTTTATGTTAAATAGCAAATTAAACACTATGAAAAAAAGGAAGACTGAGAAAAAAAGGAAGAAATTTCACCCTTCAATACCTTTAACCTCACATTTCCCCTGCCCTTTGAAGGTGGGGCCCACGCCTGATTCCATACTGGGCCTGGGTGAGTGTCCTAGCATGGCCACAGCCCTTGAAAAGAGCAGGTGGAATGATGTAAGGGGAGGCAGGTGGTCAGAGAAGAAGCTGTGAGAAGGGGCCATGTGGTCAGGGGAGAGGTGGGCTCCCCACCAGGCTTGGTCCCTGTAGGGAAGAGGGGCGGGGTAGAAGTGGATCACTCAAGTTATGCTGTTTAGTACCCTCTTGGGAACAGCCTGGGAATGGGGGCACAGGGCAAAAAGGAAGCAAACACTTGCTTGGTGTAAACCAGGCCAGCTTTATGCCTTGCGCTTCCAGTGTAACATTTCACTTGAACAAGATTCTGGGGCTAAGAAATGTTTGGAGAACTGTGGAGTAGGTGGTCTTTGGCCCTACTTCACAACTGGCCTTGAGCCTTACCAGCCTTTGCCCCAGAGCTATGTGGAGGTAGGGAGATTTCCCTCTCAACAGACATCTGCTGGAGCTGTGGTTAAAGGAAACATTTGATTTCACCGCCTCTGGCTGTTGTTCACCACCTTACCCCACCCCCAGCCTAGAGGCAATCTTGGCCCCCAGTGGGATCTGCCTGCCAAGAAGGTCCAATGTCTTTCTTTTCACTCATCAGCCCTGCCATGCATGCTAGTTGGAAGATGATGGCCTGTCTTGTGTCTGGGGAGTGCTGCTTTCCACTTGAAAGCATGGATGATTAAAGCCTAGACTGGTGGTGATGGAAGCCCCTTCATTAGCTTTGGGGGCAGGTGTCTCATGGCTTTCTCCCTAGTGAGCTTGCTTTAGGTCCTCTGCAGGGGTCATCAACAGGCTCCTGGGAGAGGCACCAATCACACACACATGGACAAACACACATGCTGCCCCAGGACCCCTAGAGATACTAAAAGGAGCTTTGT